>JAUEJL010134660.1:0-11101 GCA_032274825.1 Drosophyllum lusitanicum | reverse complement strand
CAGGGTGCATGTAAGGAATTCATGGGTGGACAATCCAATTGAAGAAGGGGGAATTGGACGGCTAAGATTGGTTCTCGTACGAAAAACAGTCCTCATTTGAACTTTTGCCTATATACTATTTAGCAGTATTAACCTTATTTCCATACTAGCTATAGTCTATAGTAACTATTCTGTTCTTAAACCAGTCCATTTTCTTATAATAATATATTATATGCAATACACTAGATACTAATCTAGTAATTATATAAAAAACCACACCCATCTAAACCAACTGGGGTCCGCTATATCCTGAATAAAATTTTTGACATCCTTAAGCTAGGAAAGTTAGAATATAATATATAATTGTGTCGCACTTGAATATTTTTTTCTTAATTAATAATCGAGCAATTTAGGGGGAATTTAGAACAGGAATAAAATCATAAAACCATATTCCGTTTATTTGAATAAAATCATAAAACCATATTCCGTTTATTTTTTAAGGTTTAGATTATCAAAATATATTCGACTTGTTACGTTTTGCTATTATGTGTATCTAATTTTTAAACTTATCTTTTAATGTATCAAATTAAAAAGTTATCATTTAATATATCCGGTTAGCTACAAAATAAGTAAGTCATTCCTTTTATTTTTTATTTATTTTTAATATTACAGACTTTGCCACCTCATTACTTATTACCACACGAGTATTTCTTTAAGAAATTCATCTTCATCTATCCAATAACATTCTTACGAAGAACTGGAATAATAAATGAACAAAAATCCAGAATTAAGAATCAAAATCCAGACTTAATGAATCAAAAGTAGCCATATATTAACATGCATTTAAGAATCAAGATCTAAATTTAAAGAAAATCGATCTGTAACCGTATCTAAAACAAGAAGTCGATATCTAGCAAAGCAAGATTGGAACTAGAACAATTGATTGAGGAACTCATTTCATTATACAAATCGAAACACACCTAATCCGAAATCAGACCCATAAGAACCAAAGATGATGGTTTCAAAACCCACGTAACAACAAGAACCCTAAAATTGAACAAGAAAACCCAAAAACTAATCGGATCTCACATCAGAATGAACCAATCTTACTAGATCTATTGTAACTAAAATGCAATATAAACTCAAAGAACCAGAGATGATGGTTTCAAAACCAAGGTAACAACAAGAACCCTAAAATTGACCAAGAACAAGAAAACCCAAAATCAAACCAAGAAGATCATAAAGAAACCCTAAACTTATTTGTGTTTGAGATGGAAACCCATACATATCGGAACTATCAATTGAAACCACGCATGAAACAAAGTTATATTCATATACCGATGAAACAAAATTGTACTCATGGAGCGTTTTTTACGGAGATTAAATCGACGGAATGAAATAAATGGAAACCATGGATTAGACAAATCCATCAAATTGGGATATTAAATCGATGGAATGAAATTATGAAACCATGGATTAGACAAACCCATAATGCAAACGGGGTAAGTTCTTAGTATTTTTATTTATTATATATTATTATTATTTTTATTTCTAAATTATTTTTAAACAAGAAAAGCCATGTCACCCATCACATAGCCTATATCAACAAAACATGTGTCACATCATCACGCAACCTGTTATAACAAGTTGAGTATATTAAATAATAACTTTTGAGTATTTGATACATTAAAAAATAAGTTTGAAAGTTGAATACACGTAATAACAAAACGTGATAAATTGATACATTTTGATGAACTAAACTTTGTTTCCTATAAATGAACTCAAGAACACAGTGGAAACCACACAGCAAAAAAGCTTTAGGATGAAGATGAAAACAGAAAACATAGTATGCATAAATCAAATACAATTAATATGCGTCTTCTTGGATACATAATAAACCCATATGTTTGAAAACAATCATAAAATCGATCAACCGGCTAGAATAAGCCATTCTTCCCTAAATTTCGATAGGAGCAAATACGAAAGCATAAACTTTTTTCAAGTCATGCAGAATCATTTGTTTTTCTTGGTTTAGAAACCGAATTTAATTTGAATTTCCAATTAATTTATTCCAAATTCATGTTGTTTACCTTGATATCGTGATTATCATCTTTGTCTTCTTTAACATCTGCATTTTTCTCATCTGTGTTTAATATTTCTTCTCCCAATACTGCATTTTCCTCCATTTCTTTGGTCTGACTCTGTAGTGATTCTATCACACTCATCAATTCTCTATTCACCTGTTCAAATAATAAGAGGTGATGCTTATCAAAACCTCCTATTGTGCCTGGGGATATTACTGGACGTGGTAATTTTGACCCATTTATAAGTAAACGAGACAAATTGGTAAAAAAGTATAAACAATCAGAGAGGTAAAAATAGCTAGAATGAAACAGGGTCAGAGAGGTGTGAAAAATCAGCCAAAGTGAATCCAAAATGCAGATAATACCTTCTAAAGTGTTTTAATAAAAATATTAGATTATAACATTAGAAATATTAGGAAATACTCTGTAATGATAACATCACCAAACTTAGCCGATGTTGCACTTACAAACCGTTTCATACAAGTAAAATTTGAAATGACTGAGCTACCCATCATTTAAATGAGGTGATGTTAACATTACGGATCATTCCCCCTATCAACTTTTTCAAGAGAATTAGTAAAATGAAAAGAAAAAAAGTTCTTGTGGGCCACAAGTCAGCCTAAAAAGTGTTCTCATGTAGACCCATTATCCAACACGCTCATTTCCCACCCTAATTATTGCCACTTCTTTCCCCTCAAGACAGGGAATCACAGTACATAATCCCATTTACCTGTGGATTCTGAAGGTATTCAGAAATGTCATGAGAACATGATGGACATTTCATGATGTTCTTCTTCGCACGTAATGTACGTCTTCCTTCACACGTTCTATCCTTCATAAAAGTTTGGCCAGCAAAGGTATCCTGCAAACAGCACTTGCAAAAATTGTGGGCACATGGAGTAGTAAGCGGGAGACTCATTACTTTGTGGCAGATGAGGCAGCAGAACTCTGCAGTATGGGTATACATCGTTAGTTATTTTAGTGTAAAAGGATTTAGCTAACTTGGTAAACTAGTTAGTTGGGTGGTGCTGAGTGCACACTCGTCACTCGTTCAAGTCTTAGTTGAAGTCTGGGATTCAAAACAGCGGGAGTCGAGAGGTGGCGCAATCCTAGGGGCAGCACCCCTGGTGGCACCACTGCTGAAGCTTGCATTCACGCCTCAGTAGAAGACAAACCAAAAAACAAGTGACTCAAACCAGAAAAAACACACTGTAAATCTCCAAGTATCCTAACTATATAAGACGAACCAAAAATCAAGTGAATCAAACAAGAAATCATCTACTCGCTGTAAGTATTCTAACTAGCTAAGATATTTTAGCAGCTAGTTGATGAAGGAGAAACAGAAGTAAAAGATTAATGTATGATGATGAAAAAATAGAAATAGAAGTTGAAGATTGGCTCCAAGTAAAAGATATTAAGAAATAGTAGAAGATTGTCTCTAAGTAAAAGAGTAGAAGATTGGCTCTACATAAGATAATAAGAAATAGTAGAAGATCATATGCAAGAAATCCTGTTGAAAAAGAAAGGTAAAAAGAAAGGGTCAAAAAGTGCTTATATGCAAGAAGCACACCTTTTGTGCGCCTCAGAGCTTCTATTATGTGGACTGTGGTATTAATATATTTCATTTCTTTTTCTCTTTTTTTCCAACTTTCTTTAGATAGTTATTCATTTATTTATTTGTCAATTGTTATTTTGTCTCCCCCCCTTCCTTGCATGATAATTAAATTTAAGTATTATATGTTTTGACAAAAAGTGTTTTTAAGTCGACTTAACCCATTTTGTTGCCAGTTCTAATAAGCAGTTAATATAAACAAAGTACAGACCTTTTAGGAGGCGTTCACTCACAGACATTTGCGTTTTGCGACGGACTTTTCTTGTACTGTTCCCATCCTTAACGTCTGCATTATCTGCAGGTCTTCTACATCTACTTCCTGGTGCAGGTACTTTCCACAACCAACAAGCTTTCTCCACCTGCACAAAAGAATTTACTATGTAATTACCAATTCCTACCTCTGCTATAACAATTAGCACATACACACATATATAAATAGTACATGCAATCCAACAGTACAGAAGTTGCATCATCTCACATCATAATCCCAAGATGGAAGACCCTTTCTCTCAGTTACATCTGTCGCGTTATTCAGCTCATTAATGGAAGGCAAAGGCCTTGGTCGATCACCAATTTCATCACTGCAGAATTGGGATTATCAAAAGTAAATAACTTAAAGTTCATTCATTTAAAGAAGATTCAAATGATGCAAAATCAAACAATAGTGACAGCAATAACAAACCTTGTCCATGGAGCAGGATCATTATCACAACGAACAAATAGATACCGGCATACCTTGTATCCCTATCATAATAGAGCTATCAGCTAACACATTTGGCTGGTAATATAACATTAACCATTAGGAGTGATATCCTACTTGAATTCCAGGTTTCCTCCAGCATTTTTCAATCCTGTAAATTCCATCATACCGTACTCCTTTCTCAGGTGCATAAGCAGACCGTTTTTCTTTGTGCGACCTAAATAAAGAATTGTACATGAAAATGTCATGTACCACATAGGAGAACGAATAAATCTTGCACTAGACCAAAAGAAAATATGAGTGGCAGAAAAGATCAGAGTTTAGGTTTTAATCCAGAAGAATATAATAAATGGCTCTCTTTTAGGTTTTAATCCAGAAGAATATAATAAATGGCTCTCTTTTAGGATCGACTCTCACACTAGGGTGTAAGCTAATATCTCCACTGACCAGCTTCTGCTGATCGATACATGTATACAGATAATTAATTCAGAAATGTCCAATGCGTAAGGTAATCTTGTCGATTTGAAGTTATAGGAATCGACATTACAGAAATATAACTACAGACATTTGAAGAGTATAGATTACGTCCTGTTTACATACTCTAACGTGAATGAGTAGAAAACTGACATCTGAAGGAGAGATTCATAGTCAGGTCTACATGTAAAAATTTCATATGATGATACCTCACAACACGTACAGGGTAGCCTTTTCTGCAGCTAACCCGTAAAGCTTCATTATGTTTCTCAAACTTCTGGTCGAATGATTGCGTCTTGTTGGTCCTTTTATTTCCACTCAAATCTCTTCCGCCACTGTCAATAACAAATAAAGATGAATGTGGAGAAAATATTCTCAAATACACATGCTGGTCTTAGTCTTATAGAGTTACACAACAAAAGTTACAATTCCTAAAAACTTTGATACAACTCATTAGGCCTTTGCCCATAGAGGCAATCATAGTTCAACAGCAGCAGCAGCAACAACAACTGATTTTGCAATAAATAAATAAATAGATAAGCTTATACTTCCAACTCAAAATAGATCTGCTTTACAGTATTACAATTTTCCATGGACTAAACGATGTGAGAGATAAGCAGTTGATGAAGTATATAATCAGGGAAGTAGTGTCGCTTTAAACTTAAAAATTGAACAAAATCAATGGCAATAAAATTCTTTTACAAATAGAACATCAGGCACTGAATCCCCCATTTACAAGCATCATACGAGACAGTCAAAAAACAAAATTGTCAGTGTCAAAACATGTTTCACATACCTTCCAGTGTAGAGGAACCATTCTCCATGATCCTCATCGTCTTCATATCCTCCTGATAGGGCCACAGATTGTGCACCATAATCAGACTGCCCGGAGATCCCAGCAACATGAGGAAGATGAACGCCCCACTGTCTACACTCCATACGATCCTCCCAAGTTTCTCCAACAACAACTCCCGTTCCTCTTTCCGGATCATTCTCTGCAAGAATTGGTCCAAAATGATCAGGTGGAACTGTCACAAAAATCTTTCCACTGCATGCATTAGCCTTCCCAGAATACTTAGCCCGCTCAGAGGTGTATGCTTTGTCTGGTCTGTTTTGGTTTAGAACAGAAAAGTGGGGTTTAGGGGCCCCTGAAGCAGCACTTGACTTGGTCATCTTTGCCATTCTAATTGCAATAACAAGGGAGGAGTTGATTCGAGGCTGACTTGCCATTTTAGGAGGAATTGTGGTTCGACATATGGCACATGTACGCTTCCCCTGGCCAACCCATTTCTCAAAACACTTCAGGCAAAAGTTGTGACCACAGGGTGTCTGTAACATAAACAGACCATCTTCTAAGTTGAACTCCTTTTATAATTATTAAACGGAACACCATACAGAGTGATCAACAACGACAATCTTTTGTGTCCACTTATCAAATAACCAGCGACCAAAAAGAAACAAAGAACCAACTGCATACTTACTTTGACCATTATTGACATTAAGCTATGAAGATCAATAATGAAATTAAGAAGAAAAACTTAGACGCAGGTGTACTTGGGCAAGTGGTGGGCTAACTACAGTTGTTATATGATGCATAGATCCGGTTCTCCTTTTACATCTAACAAGAACTAATAAAACCACAAACTTTGTTGCAACATAAGAATCTAACAAAAAGGTACAAGAGAGTACCGTACCAAAATCCCACCACCGATACACCATTAAGGCAAATTGTAACAATATTCCGTAACACCATGGAGTCATGGACCACCATTCTACCAGAATTTGCTATGATCTACTTTTAACTATTTTCAGCTAAAAACAAGAATCAGTGGATGATAAAATAAATGATTATTTCATGAAGACTTTTGTGTTGGCTCTTTCTGCGTGTATAGTGCAAGTACTTGGTGAAACATTAGTTATACTATAAATAGATATAAATCAGCATGAAAGTAATGCCCTGTTGCATGTTTTAGTGATCAGGTGAATTGAAGATCATCGGAGAAGAATTTAGGTTTTAGAGTAAAGCTTGACACATAGAAATGTTTGTACTTCAAACGTTAAGATGTTGATTATGTTGGTTCCTGGAAACGATACCGTGACTGGTCTCTCCGGGAGCTGCATGCAAAATGAGCAGTTAAAGCTGCAGCTGAGAAGCTTGAGAACATCGCTATCATCGCCGATGTCGATCTCTTTTCCGGCATCGGTTGCTTTACCACTGCCATCGGATCTTCCACTCAACAACTCCTGTCGTCTCTTGGCCTTGTCTTGGTCAGATAGTGATCCATCTGACTCAATGGCGCGAATAGCGGCGATAAGCGCAACGGACGGCTCAGATCCCGATGCGACAGTGGACGGCGGCGCGTGAGAAGAAATGATATCGGAACAGTCAGGACACTCCCATTGCGCAGCATCGGCTAGGGTTTGAGGACGAACAGAGAGACAATTAAGGTGCCAAGGAGTGACACAGGTCTTACAAGTAAGCGTCTCTTCTACCGGCGGGGTAATCTTACAGATCATGCAACAGCCAACTCCGTCGCAGGGAAGGTCGCTATCATGCGCCATGGGGGTGAAGGATAAGGAAGTGAGGGAGAAGATTGAGTGAATATAGGAGAAATCAGTAACAGGAGTTAGGTATTATACTTTGATTATGATGATGATGACGATGAGGATGGTGGCGATTATGATTATTATTAATAATATAATAAAATCGTAATCTGCAACTGCTGGTAGGTGTTGAATTTGAAATTGAAAAATCAAAAATAACAGAAATTGATACTGGATTTGAATTTCCCTCGTGATTCCAAAAATGGTAAATTCTTCGTGATACCCCTCACAGTAGCATGAGATTCGTCTTCTAACTCTGATTTCGGCACCCGACCTCCATTTCTTCCATTCTTTCCTTCCTTCCACTTTTATTGTATTTGTAAAATATATCAATTTATTGAAGTGAAAACGATGCCAAACATTTAGCCGGTGTTGGCATAGTAAAAGATCCTAGGGTGTGTTTGGTAGAGAGAAAAGAAATGGGGAGAATTGATTTCTCTTGTTTGAGAGAAATGATTATAGTTTTGGGTGGATAAATGGTTTCTCCACCATTTTTCATTTCTCCCCTTCCTTTGTATTTTCATTTCTCTTCAAATTGTGGAGAAATGGAGAGAAATGACAACTAATGTCTACTCATCATTGTCTATGTCCGGTTGCGATGTGTTTCCGGCATTCTAATCATCATAGTCGACGTCCGGCAAGGCGGCCAACGCCGCAACCGCCGTCCGACAACTTGAGCCACCATTTCTCTATTTCATTTCTTTTCTAATACCAAACAAGGAAATCAATTCCAATTCTCTACACATTTCTATTTCTCCCATTTCCATTTCTCCCCTATTTCCATTTCTATTTCTCCCAATTTCTTTTCTCTCTACCAAACACCCCCTTAGTTCTTAGAATATTAACAAATAATTGTTAAGATTTATGGAAATTCTAATAAAAATAGTTTAGTCGGTCTTCTATATGGAAAGTCATGGTGGCCGGTGACTAAAGTTTATGTATTGCTAAAGGATTCAAATTAATGTGACTAAACGTTCATTTGGTTAATATCCGTGAACGTGATTTTGTAGGTTGTGTTGTAATATGGTTAATAGTTCATATGGTGATTATTCGTAAACTAAGTCATTTCTAAATTTATGTTTATGTGTGGTCCCGACTGAAAGTGGGTTATTGTGACAATGGAGAAGTCAACAACTAGTGTAGAGCTAGTCCGATAGATTTTTGTTAGATATTAGATTGCCAACATAACCGTTAAAGCTACTTCGTAAAAATATAACTCATGGGAAGCTAGGTTACTCAATATATAAGAAAGAAGTAGCGCTTTGATCACTAAAAATTTCTTTTAACCTAGTGGTAAGCGTCTTGATCCTAACAATTTTCTGGATAACAGTGACATTACAAATGAAGGTCTAAAGTATTCTGTAGGACCCCACATTATATATTGAGAAGATATTGAGGGAGAACTCTTTAGTTGTATTCGTATATTATGATTATAATTGTCTTAATCGAATTATCTGCTAAGATATTGAGGCAGAACTCTTTAGTTGCGTTTGTATGTATGAGAATGAATGCATTACGTTTATTTATGATCGACAAGTAAAAAATTAATATCAAACTCGTCGATTAAAACTTTATTTTTAGACCCTCAAAAAGAGAGATAGGTTTAGAAATTTATTCTCGTTTTCTTTCTCATTTTATCATAATATTAATTAAATAAATCTATGGTTTGTGTGATTCTCGATTACAAATCAAATAACGTACTCCTAGACATGTAGGAGATACACATGCATGTACAAATCTTATCTCCAAAAATTATTATCAATTTATTTCTACACAAAAATAAAAGTTAAAAGTTATCATTAAAAGGATAAGACTTGTTTGGAGGGAGGGCCACCTGCAACTGTAAGCATTGATCGAGTTAGCCATGAAGTCAATATAAGCAGGGATTATAAAGTCAACGCATGAGGGTGCGGCAAAGGCAAAGTGGTTCTGTGAGTGACGATGTTGGTCCCGATGTGCGGTTGCTTTTGACAAAATAGTATATATAACACATGTGACTGTCACAGAGTAGATCGACTTGCCATTAAGTCGCACACCGGGTTACCTGCTTCTCCTCACCTTCACTTTCTTTATTCAAATCTTCATGTTTTCTAGATCTGTCTTCTAAATACAAAATGTCATTAACGGATCAAACCTTTCTTCTTTATGGAAATAACTAGACGAGTTATATACTAAAGAAAGAAAAATTATATTTTTTTCTACTTTATTCTTCTCCTTATGACACGTGAAATTCACTTATTATCTTTTCTAATTCTATCTTTTGATTTTGATAAGTAGAAGAATAAACAGGAACTTTTGGGTATAACACACTTCTCACGGAATACACGAAGTACGGTTGTAAAAATCAAGAAAATTGATAAAAATACCTTTATTTTTAATTCAAAATAACATAAAAACAATGAAAATTTAAATTATATTAAAAATAAATACAAATTTTATTAAATATAATAGATACATCATATTTTTGTATCATTTATTTTTATATGCCTCGTGATAATCATTATAAAAGAGAAAAGTTGTGTATCGAAATACATACAAATCGTGTAAAGAGAGTGAACATTGGCCAAATATGACATACATAAAAGATATATGCACATGAAGAATGTTCAATTAGTTCATACTTAATTTATAGTTTTAAGGGATTAATTTTAGCCTTTGGATCAATGGCATCAATAGTCCAGATTGCATTTTAAAATTTTGGGTGGAGTGACATTTTCGTAATTCACATGTGATGTTTTTACAAATCGCATGTGATTGTATACTGAATCACCTGTGATTGAATATTAAAATTTTAGGACTATGTTTTTTACATGGACTTTATTGAACACAACTCATATATATATATTGAAAAGATCATTTAAGCTTAACAAAACTACGCTTGAAGTATTTAACATGAATACAAGATCAAACACAAATCGATGAAAAATCCAAATCAATGATAAACCTAATCAACTTTAGGCTTAACAGGACTCATGAAAAATCAAATCGATGAGGACAAATACACAGATTCAAACATAAATCGTTCAAATAGAACATACCTCGAAGGTCTCGTTTCTGGTTGGTCGAAGTTGGGACTGTGAAAGGCGGCTATAGTCTCGATCGAAGGCCTCGAATGCTAGACTGTGGAGGGCGAAGGTCGATGGCAGAAGTCGACGGAAGTTTATGAGCGTAAGTTTGGTTGCGTATGAATGAATTCCGATGGAACTTTTATAATTCCTTTGGTTTAGGGAAGGAATTGTTAAATCCTTAAATTGGGGAATTGGGGGGATTTTGAAATTCCAATTCTTAGAATTCTTTGAACCAAACATGAACAAGATTTAAAAATGTCCAATTTCAATTCCAAGCAATTCCGTTCAATTCCTGCAAACCAAACGGAGCCTTAGATTTGTAAATTACTACAAGTCAACAACAACAAAAAAAAAACAAAATACAAAAAAATTGATCTATATATGAATGAAGATTGGTTATAATAACAACTAGTAATAATCTAAGGGATTGTAACTGGACTAATCTTACAGATTGATATGCAAAAAATTGTTGATGATTTTAGTGTCATCAAGCCATTTAGTATAATCAGGATTGACTTGAGACTAGCCGATTCTAGACTTAGTTATAATTCGGGTTTGGAGGTGCGGAGTGCACACTCGA
>JAUEJL010134649.1:0-11101 GCA_032274825.1 Drosophyllum lusitanicum | reverse complement strand
TATATATATATGTATGTATATATGTATGTATGTACATATTCTCCATTTATTCACTTATTTAATCCCGTAACCGACTATACGAAACTCTCGATCTAATCCGAGCTTAATTCGAATGGTTCTAGGCCCACTTACATGTTCTAAGAGTCCGGTTTATGACCCATACAAGAAACCCGGTTTGATTTGGATTGAAAACCCAAGTCTTCAATTGAATTGAAAACCCAAGTTTTCAATTCACTTGAAAACACAAGTTTTCAATTCAATTGAAAACCTAAGTTTTCATCTCACTTGAGAACTCTAAGTTTTCAACCCAAATCATAAAGGTTTCCAGTCGAACCATAACACGAAAGCTTTCACTTGAGGAATCCTTTGTGGGGACTCAACCCTAAAGTTTTCAATTCAACCATAACATCCAAGACATCGTCAATATATATCCATTTTATGAACTTAACTAACTTGTATAAACCATCTTTGAATCGGTCCATTCAATCCATTAAGTTTTTAATCAAATTATAACTACTCTTTTACTCTATCAAGAGCTCTCAAATATCACGTTAATTCAACCTAACTTGAGTCCTCGGTCCTATCCTTACCTCTCGACAATACACACTCAAGAGAAAGGAAATCATTGAGCCACAACCAAATGCTATTAAATTTAAGTTATGGGTTAGTCAACTTGATTCCCAATAACGAAATCTAGTGAATTGTTTTGGATTCACATCACCATGGTTTCCAATTAATTTATCAACTGAAAGCTCCTCAATTTCCTCTGCCATGTGTTTTCGATTACTTATTTTCCATTACAAGTTGTCAATTATTTATTTGTACTAAGTATATAGTTCATGAGGTTCCAGTTAATTGGAGCCCAAATATCTCGATTTTATTAGGCCCAAGCAAGGTTTTTGGTTTTGAAACCGAGTTTAGAATTCCCGAATTCGAGCTAAACAATCTTAATCGAATCATTATTATCATCCACTCCCACACTTCCGTAACTCAACCCCAAATGAGAAATTGTAACTTAAACATGATTTAAGGATTTAAGACCCATTTGCTCTCACGGTGCGAACTGCAATCCATCGAGACGAAAACCCACAGAACCACATTTTCTTTCTAAGGATCCATTCGAAATTGTAAAATTACGGTTATATTAATTCCTTAACGTTAAATCAACAAACCCTCACTAATAACTAATTGGATTTTCTTTGAGATTTGGAGCCTCAAATCTAATTAAAAGCCTAAGTTTTCATCATTTATTTCAAACAGCAAAACCAATTGAAACCCAGTTGAAGCATAATCATAACAGTAAAAGAAGGTGTATGTGCATTCGCAAGAGAAGGAGGAGGATTACCTGACAATTTATCTTCAAAGAAATGCTCAAACGATGAGGTGTGGCTTGACTTTCTTCCCGGCGATGACCATACGCACACCGCCCACAATTCCCTGGAGTTGGTGATTTACGGCTCACAAAATGAGTCTCGAAATTGGTGCCCTAATTCTCTTGAATTACCTCTCCTAACTTCAATTTATACTTAGTATGAAATTTAGGCCCAAACTCTATTAAGCCCAAAAGTGATTGCTTAATAATCTAAAGATGAAAAAAACCCAATCCAAGAAGAGATATACATATTTATTACTACACTTCTCTATTTAATTTTAATTTTTTTCCAAGTAAAATAGAAACAGGTATTACAAATTGTTGCTCGCTAATCTCAACCTCATCCTCCTTATCAACTTGATTGGCGTTTTGATCAAAACAACAAATCGCGTTACCTTCGTCTTCCAATATCATATTGTGTAATATGATACAAGCGTACATTACTCTTTGTATTTTTATCTGTGTGCCACGATCTTGCCGGGTTTTGTATTATGTGCAACGTTGTTTTAACAAACCAAAACAATTTTCTACGTCCTTCCTTGTCGATTCTTGCTCGGCTTTAAACTTTATACGTTTATGATCTATAGGACATGTTAATGCTTTGACAAATATAGCCTGTTCAGGGTATATTTCATCTGTAAGATAGTACCCATGTTTGTAAACTACTCCGTTTACTTAAAACGACGACCGGTTCAACATATTAAGGTCGTTGTTGGACCCGGAAACTCCAAAGTATGCATGCCAAACCCAAGGATCCTATGATGCCATTGCCTCTAGTATAATAGTCGGCCGATCATGGTCACCTCTCATATACTGCCTGCGCCATGAAGTTAGCCTAACATGTCTAGAAACCCGTGCCTAGATTCATGTGTGGCGTATAATTGTTGAATATCATTATAAGAAGGTTTACGTAAGTATCATTTACCGTATAGTTTGATGATACCTTTAGAGAAGCTCTTATGCATTCTCGTGCAGTTGATGCCACCATCTTCAAGTACTCATCTAAAAGGTCAGCGGATATCCCATATGCCATTTGCCGAATTGACGATGTACACTTTTGTAAAGGAGATAATCCGTTTCCGCCTCTAGCATCCCATCACTATTGAAAAAATCTATACTCATGCGGAACTGTCTCCTAAAATATCTTGTCATCGTAATTATGTTTTCTACAAAATAATCTTCAAAAAGTCGGTCGTGTGCACCTTCACGGTCTCTAATTTTATCAGCTCCTATCTGTCTTGGTTCCGAACTTTGTGCTTCGCCATCATTGAACAACCTCTCTATAGTTGTGTTTAGTATTCCACGAAAGAAATCAGTGCTCGTTTTCTGATACGCAACGGAAGTAGCCATCCCCAACGTGAGGGGTGAAGACGGTGGTGTAGCTTGATACCACGCTCCAACCTACTCGATACCTGCTGATCGGATGCTGCTAGACTCGCGAACAATTAAAAATGCATAGTTAAATACTTAGGTGTTGTTTGTTTTCGAAGGCATAAATGTCTTATTTCATGTTTTCAGGATAAGATGTAGTTTATAAGGTCTTAAGTTTGAGAAGGTCTGCGAAAAAAAGATGTAGTTTTTATCTTCTCAAAATAAGCAAAAATAAGACAGAATAAGGTCTTATGTCTGCGAAAAAACAACAAGCTTATTAGAAACGTCTGCGGGCGCGCAGACATTTCTTTGAAAAAACAAACAAACTTATGAGAAACATCTGCGTGCCCGCAGACATTTCTTCAAAATAAAACCTTATTTTAAAAAATAAACAAAGCCTTAAATTATCACTATTTTTGCTGTTAAAAATTAAAAAATAAAGAATAAAAAAATATTACTATTTTAACATAAATAATTTTTCTACCGGGATTTCTCCGCCAGAGGCCGCAATCTTAGACTCAAGTAGATATCTGAATATCTTTCTTTCCCATCGACGATGTCGACCATGGCCTCAATTCTTCCGCTTCTGCACACCATATCCTTTTACCGATTCCCTTCCGCCACCGTCTTCCACCATCAGCTGCCGTTACCGCCTCCATCATTTATCTCCACACGACACTCTTCATGCCTCTTGCCACATTCTCGTAGACCAACACCCACTTTCATCGTCGCCGCTGCAGCACCTACCTTCACCGGTAATTCCGTACCGGTACACTTTTTTCTCAGTTGTTTACTGAATTCAATATTTTCTTTTCCATATCTATAAAATCAATTAGATGTGTTCGTCGGGTTTTGATTTGCTTCCGGCATAGAAGTGTACATAACAGCGCTATCGTTGTTTAGAATCCTTGTGTCTGCTCATCTGTTACACAGTTTCATATTCGGATAAAAAACAAAGGCACAATGAAAGTTTTTCATAGACGAATTTTAACGAACACTTGGTAGGCATAATGGTAGCAGAAGCTAGCACACTTTTATATCTACAGGAACGGTCCGTTTAAACAGTATATCAGCAACAGCACATTTAAAAAGCAGCCACCAAAATAAGAACCAAGTAACCGACTATGACCTACACAATCTTGGAATAAAGACAATATTCCGTGCAAACACAATGGCCACTTAGTCTTCCCTTATGCAATAGCTGAGACGAAAGACTACCTATTAGGAAGTGAAATGCCAGATTTTTGTGCTTACTTCTTCCATAAATTAAAGTTTTTTTTTAAATAGCTCATCTTTGATCCATTTATCACAATTAAGCACATCAATCTACCTTCGATTTGTTCTTAAACACCAGTCAAATATTTTCCTTCGTTATAGACAAGTTTCTTTCTTGTTTCCAGCCAAGAAATGGAGTTTTGATTGTGGGCGATTTTATGACTACAAGAGATGAGTTACATGTGGTAAAGCCCACAACAACAGTAGATGAAGGTATTGCTTTATTAAGAAAAAAATTTATAAATCACTTCAGTTTCTCTGCCTTCTAATAGATTTCTATCCAATAGCTCTGGAAGCTCTTGTAGAACACAGAATAACTGGCTTTCCTGTCATTAACGATGACTGGAAATTGGTAGGTTTTCTTTTCTGTCTCCAATTTATTATGCAAAGGTGCTTACAATTCAATCTATACCCTTCACTTATGACATATATTAGCAATCCAGTTCTTTTCTTTTATATTCGAGGTCGGAATTTCTTCTGGAACATAACTTAAATCAATGTTGTAAAACTCGTAGGCCGGGGAGTATTCAGTAATCAGTCTAGGCGGGGAGTTCTTGGATTGGAAAATTTTATATAAATTTCAAAATTATACAGATGACATGTTCATAAATAATCAAATATAAACATAATTGTTACCTAGGGTAGTTGAACTATCAACGGCTTCATAATCTTGTTCAGATGCTTCGCAGAATAGAAGTCGAAGTATCAATTGCGTATTGGTGTCGTCCGTCCGTCATGCCAAATAGTGAAAGAAAGAGAGAATTGACCTAGGTTTTTACTACCGATGAGTGTGTGAAAGTGTTTGAATAGATCAAAAAAGTTGACTTTCATTGACCGCCTAGCCGATTAGGTCTGAAGTGGACCAATTCTAATTGGCTTTGACCGATTCCAGATAAAATGGCCGATTATCCCATAATTGCCTCGGCACGTGCCTGAGTCCTGAGTCCTGAGTCCTGACTACTCCCCGAGTAACCGATCTCCTAGACCAATTTTTACGACAGTAACCTAAATACTTGTACAAATGGTTTTGTATTTGGAGGATTGGTGGATGTCTGATACAAATTTGTGCGGCGTAATTTTATCACTACCTGTTATAAGTAGTCAAGTTTAGGCATAAACTTGTTGTGTTGGCCTTTTAAGAAAAGAAGGCATAAACTGGTTGTGAGATCGTAAGATGAATTGTATCGAAGTTTGCATGAATCATATGCTGTATATATTCATAAAACAATATCTGCATATGGTCAGGAATCAGGATAGCATTGCATGAATACATGTAATATCTCTTATGATGTATTCAAAAGTTCATTCTTGCTGCAGGTTGGGTTGGTTTCTGATTATGACTTATTAGCCCTGGACTCTGTATCAGGTAATCTATAACTTGATTTATGAAATTAATATTGTTTTAGTAGATATGTGGCACACTCTTCTTTCGACTTGAGTCCTTGTGTGTATTTATATTTTATATCTCAACTATTCCTTTCAGTTTTCTTACTTGAACATCTCACATGGCTGGATTATTCCTAAACTTTTACAAAATATCTACACCAGGCATCTGCCTTTTATCTACAGCAGGCATCTCACATGGCTGGATTATTCCTAGAATGGGTTTTTAAACTTTCAATGGCTTATATATTTAAATATTCGATGATATTGACCTCATATGTCAGTTGTGATCGTCCCCTCCCATTTTTCATTTTGTAATTAATTGGCTATCCAGAGATTAAAACCTTCCAATAATTTCATTAGGCGCTACGCGAGCTGATACAAACATGTTCCCAGAGGTCGATAGTACTTGGAAGGTAAGTACCAACCACCTACCGTAAAGATGCTTTTGTGATGCAAGAAATTACTAAATAATCATTTATCTTTGTTACTAATTTACTGAACTATATAAAGCCTCAAAATTTTCCTAACGCCATCAATTCATATATAAACTGGTTATAAGAAGTAAAAATGCGCTTAAGAGAGTATAATGGCATAGACATTTTAGATCCAGCGGCTTGTTGAAGTATAGTCTGATATTAAATCTATTGCATGCGATTTTTCTCTCTGAATTGCAGACGTTCAATGAGGTGCAAAAATTGCTCAGTAAAACCGATGGGAAGCTGGTTGGTGATTTGATGACACCTGCGCCATTAGTGGTTCGTGAGAATACTAATCTTGAGGACGCTGCCAGGTTTATCCAACCTTCACTTATTACTTTACTTTTTTTTATGTTCCAATTCTATATTTATTGATATTGTATAACACTGCAAAAATCTTATTCAAAAATTCTATAATGTCAGATTGTTACTTGAAACCAAGTATCGCCGCCTTCCAGTTGTAGATGGTGAAGGAAAGCTGGTAAGATCCTTACAATTTGGTGTTCGTCTTAAACTTACATTCTTTATCACATGTTAAAAACCATTGCTTCTACATGTGAAGGTGGGAATTATTACAAGAGGAAATGTTGTAAGAGCCGCCCTACAAATAAAAAAGGCAAGTGAAACGAAAACATAAGATTTGAAGAAAATGATACATTGTTGGCTTGGTGATCTGAATCATGTGGCAATGAAATCAGTTACAAAAATTTTGGTAATTTCAACAAAAACTCATTCTTTAATGGTGGAAGTGTTTGATTTGATTTTCTTTCATCCATGTATATGATATGTAGATTTGCTACAATTTTTCAGTGAAAACCTAAGATAGCTACTTTACTACTTCAATACGTCTGCTACAAATAGATTTCTCAAAGTTCAAGGGTAATATTTTGGTAATTTACCGCAACACACCTACTATTGTTGTTAATATTTTGGTGTAGACACATACATGTACTTATGTGAGCTTCACATATTAATATGCATACACCTGAATTATGCGTACATGCATGAACATATCAGTATATCACATCTACACATGCATATTACATGTATAGACACACACACACTCTCTCTCTCTCTCTCTCTCTCTCTCTCTCTCTCTCTCACACACACACACAGAGTTACACGCACACACACATACAAACAAGAGATTGGTACAGGAATGGAGAGAATGATGGTGAGACTTAGGAAATGTTAGGTTTAAAAAATATGACAATTATGAGTCCTAGTGAAAGATGGAAGTAGAGGGAACTAGGAGATTTATGCACATACTTTATTTAACAATGGAAGAGAGGGGGCAGAAGGGAAGGGAGCGAAGATGCAGACGGCATAATAGGCGATCAAGAGTATCACAGGGATTGCTTTTGCATGAGGACCGATGAGGAGGAAGTAATGATTGCTTAAAGAAAGATGAGGAGAAACAAAGCTGTAGGACCGGACTAAATTCCAACCGAGGCGTGGTGTTGCCTAGGAGGGACAGGTTTTGTGTGACCGACTAACCTTTTCATTACTTTAGAAGTGTCAAGATGCCAATCGAATGGGGGGTATATGTGGTTATACTGCTATGTAAGAACAAAGAAAATGTTCAAAATTACGGTAAGTATCTTGGTATAAAACTACTTAGCAATACTATAAAGTTATGGGAGAGAGTAATAGTGGCCATCTTATGAGCGAAACAATAAAGGAGAACCACTTTGGCTTCATGCTAGGAAGGTTCACGATAGAGGTAATACACTTAAAAAACGTTGTGGAGAATCATAGAGAAAGACAAAGGAACTTACACATGGTATTCGTAAACTTGGAGAAGTCATATGATAGTGTTCCACGATATTTGGTCTATACACGGTATAGTTAATACACCTCAAAAACATTATGGAAATTATAGGCAAAGAGAAAGGGAATTGCGCATGGTATTCATAAACTTAGAGAAAACATGATATTCTTCCAAGATATTTGGTCTATACGACCAACCTTTTCATTACTTAGAAGTGTTGCATGCGAGGCATGTACAAAGTACTTCCTAGTATAAATAAAGTTGCATTAGATATCAACCCTTAGCCCTTGTCTATTCGTTGTGATTCTAGATGAGACCTCTCGAGAGATTATTTGACATTAGTAAATGCCAGTAATCACAATTACAATGTTAACTCCCGTGAAAATAGATTAAGCTTCTTTGGAACTTGAGTGCACTCTCAATATAGGTATGGTTGAGTTAGTGATGTATGTTACATTAATTAGACCAGATATTATGTTCTTCAAGTAAAGGTACTCTCACCGAAGGATGTCAGCTGGTGGGGGAGGTTAATCTAGCTGAAATAGCAAAGCAAAAGACAATGTTAGAGTATAAATTTCAACCGCTAAACCCGAGTATGTTTGTATCGTCAGCTGTTGCGCATACATGTTATGGATGAAGAATCAACTCGCTGATAATTATGACCTAAAGTATGAGCCTCTACCTGTGAATTGTCATAACCAACAATCTGGGATTGCATTAAAAACAAAGCATAAGGTATCATTAATTTATTAGAGATATATTATTGAAGGTGATGTAGAATTACACTTCTTTTCCTTCACCTTCTCTTTCTCAAAAACAAAAAAGAAAGAGAGGAAGAAAAACTTGGTTTTTTTAACGGCAACCGAAGGAGCACATAAGGCAAGAAGCTTCGGCGTGGTCATTACCTCCGCTAGATGAGCTCAAAATTTTATTAATTAAATTCTAGAAAGAGACTAGAATCAAGGATACAAGAAATAAAAATTAAAGATACAACACTGTATGCCGGCACTAAAAACATATAGATGGAGAACAATACAAATCAAGCCATCTATTTTTTAACCCAATAACCCCCGACCGCTGTTTAAACCAAAAGAATGAAAGTGCTTGTATTTAGCTGAAAAATCCGAGCTTCTCCTAATTTGCAGATGAAAACACCTTTTTCGTTTCTTGTCTTCCAAATCATCCAAAGAAAAGAGTATATAACTCCCATAAAGGCCTTCCTTTTACCCTCTTTGAAAAACCAAGTGTTGGCCCAATCGAAAAGAAATGGTTGTGACAATAGAAAGGAAGAATTGATGCCCCACCCAGATCTATCTCAATACGAGACAATATCTGAACAAGCGGGTTTCGTCTTCGCTACAGAGTCCACATAAAGGACATAAGTCAAAAATTAAAAATTTTCATCTCTTTTGTAGACTAATTTTAGTGGGTAGTAGACTAGCAGGCTATGAAAGACTCTCCAAGCAAGAACATTTACCTTCGAAAGGACCCATTTAGTCCAAATAAACCCACTGTTGCAAGCTCTTTTGAAATAACAATCATCAAAAGCAGCCCTCAAAGATGAAACAATACAAGTGTATGTATTATTAACCATCGATCAGTGTGTGTGTGTGTGTGTGTGGACACTTACGCTGTGTTCCCGAATTTTAGATACGAAAAAAAAGAATAGAAAAGAAAATTAAGGAGAGAAAAGAAAAGAAAAGAAATGATAATAATTTTAGTTTTTTGCGTTCCCAAATTTAAAAGAAAAGAAGAGAAAGAGTATTGTTTTTATTTTGTGTTCCCGAGTCGGAGAGAAAGGGAAAAAATGAGTTGTATTATAATAATACCCTTATTTTCTAAAATTATTAGTTGTCAGTAGGGGTAATTAAGTCACTAATGAAAAATCATAAAACTTTTTCTTTCCTTTCCATCCAAATCTTCCCACTTTTGGGAGGAAACTTTAGGAGAGAATGTTAATGAAATTTTCCTTTCAAACCCTTTCTCTTCTCTCTTTAAAAACACTCTGGAACACAAATTTTTCTTAATTTTTTCTTCCTTCCTTCCAAATCACTTATTTTCTCTTCAAAATAAAATTCTGGAACACAGCGTTAAGAAGAAAGAGGTACATAAAATTTTGATAAAATTAAATAATATTTGTTGTCGTAAAAAAGAAAGTATAAAAGACAACAAATATGGTAGTTTTGCGACGGGACATCGATCGGCATCTCATTTTCTCTGGGTTTATTACTTTCCTTGCGAATACTATTTTAATTTAAAACTTTCCATTTTGTACCATGTTTCATTTAAGGAAAAAAACGTCAAATAACATGTTTATTATACGTCAAGATAATAGTGATCATTCAAAGAATTATATGCATTTATTGTGGGACCATGTAATGGACCACATTTTGGCATATTGTCGACAAAAATAATACTAGTTTTAGCTTCAAGATAAAAAGATGTGGACTTCAATTTGATTTTTTTTTTATAAAAAAAATCAAGCTATACATTTGTAACTACTTTCTTTGGGAAGAAATAGAGGATTATAAATGTTGTTAAAAGTGTGATTTTACATTTAGAGTAAAATATAACAATGTTAAAATTTGTTGGATCTAGGGTTGGTTTAGGTTCACCTCAGATGTGTAGGAATCGGTTAGTGGCCCGAATGACGTGTTTCAAAAGAAAATAATAAATGAAATAAATTATTGTTTCTTTTTATAAAATCTTTCCACTAATCTTTTTAAATCTTCATGTGATTAAATCTTCATGTGATATACTGATTGGTTTAAAAAAATAATAAATATTAACATTAATACAAAAAATTAAATAATTATAAAACGTGAAAGAAATGAGAGTTTAAAAAATGCGACAAATAGGTTTCACCAAGACTGGCGGTGGAAGATTCGTACAGACATGATGACAAAAAATTTGTATCATAATATCAAGAGACATGATTGTATTTCTTGAACAAACCATCGACCATTATCGTTACAATTATAAGCAATAAGGTCAAATATTTATTGTTTACAATTAAAAGAATTTAAAATAATTATAAAATATTTTAAAATGATAAAACTAAGAATTTGGTTAGATATGATATTTTGAAATGTTGTACGGAATAAATATGATATTTGTAAATTAGGATGTGCAAATACGATATTTTAAGATTTAAGAAAAATATATATGAATTTTTTATAATAATTTTTATTTAAAATAAAGAACTTTGACTTCTAAAAGTCAAAATAAAATTAGAATTTTCAACAAGTTACGAGGTGTGGTGGTTTCGGACGGTGGCAGCGGCAGTCGGTGGTGGTGCCGGAGCATGGTGGTAGCAATATTGGTGATGGTTGGTGATGCCGGTGGTGATCGGTGGGGACAAACACATATATGAATTGTTGGGGAGATAATCACTTCACCCTTATAATCAACTCTGCCTATCTTAAAACATAGAATTTGATGATAACCAAA
>JAUEJL010134638.1:0-11102 GCA_032274825.1 Drosophyllum lusitanicum | reverse complement strand
CCGGCCACCACCCGCTACTGCCGCTGACACCGTCACCGCCACCACCGTCGCCACCACCGCCGACCACCAGCCACCGCTACCGCCACCGCCGGCCACCACTCGCCACCGACACCGTCACCACCACCACTACTGGACACCATTATCACCGACCACCAGCCACCGCCATTGTCACCGCCTGCCACCACCCGCCGCCGCCATCGCCGCTGCCTGCAACACCAGCCACCCTGACCACGACAAACAATGGCTGATCAAAAACAAGCACCCCAGCGTCCAGCTCTTCCCGTTGGCGTCTCCTAACAACTTCAACACCGGTGACATCTCTCTCACCTTGTTTAGCGATGGTGACGGGCTGTATATCGTCGGTCCTTTGTATAGAGTGATTACCGATGCTTCCGCAATGCAGCATAGGGTTCCGGCGACTTTAGATACGCCGTCTTTTCTGTCCAGTCTCACTTTCTCTATCCTGAAATTAATTACATATATAGTCGTACGTAATATGTGTGTGTGTTTGTGTGTGGGTGTATGTGTGTTTGTGAAGAGGTATATATATATATATATATATGTGTGTGTGTGTGTGTGTGTGTTTGTGAAGAGAATTAATATACTATAAATAATAAAATATTAAATAGGTCGCTCTGGGTCAAGATCCATTAGTAATGGATCCGATCCAAATCCAATCAAATGGATCTTAATGCTAATGGGTCAGATCCAAATCCAATTAAATGGGTTTACGGGTCAGGTCAGATCTTTAAAAGATCCGATCCGATCTGCCCCATTGACAGCCCTAGGCCTGTCTTCTTCGTCCAATTTCGTTGATCGATCCAATCTTCTCAACTCCATTGGTATTGATTTCTCTCGACATTCTTACTAGTTTCTAATCAGTCATCAAAAACTAACTGGAAATTGATAATAAAATCTATCTAATATTATAATGAGTTTTACACTTCATGCTTTAGCCCTTAGTTTGGTTAGTATAATAAAGAGAAAATTAAATTTTTGGACCTATGTGTTTTGGTATTTTTACTTTTTTAGTCCCTAATTTTTTACTTTATGAGTTTGGTCACCAAGTGTCCGTTTAATTCGCGGAATGAATATGAAGAAATTGAAATTTGACCATGTACTTAAACATTTTATGGTTTTTTGTCCCTAGTTATTTTAAAAAGACAAAAATACCCTGCTCTTTTTTCCATTTTCTAATGTTTAATACATTTTTAAATTGTTTTAAGAAAAAAAATAAGTAAAAAAACACAGATACCTCTTTTCTCTCCCACATACTTTCAACACTTCATACATCTCACTCTCTCTCTCTCACATGTCTTTCTCACTTACTTACCTTTCTCTATCTCTCTCTCCAACTCTATGGTGGCGTTTGATTCGCAGAATATTTCTGAAGGAATTGGAATCTGTCATGAATTGAAATTGGAATTTAAATCTGTAATCTGTTTGGTTAGCAGGAAATGGAATTGGAATCTATTTCCATATTCTGTTTGGTTCCCAGATAATGTAGATGAATTTGACTTTAGTCATGTAAAATGACAGAATTACCCTTCCTACAACTTTCAACTTTATTCTTAACAGCAACGAAATCAGTTACCCACAAATCAGTAGTTGAAAAATGAACGACGACGAGACTGACTAACGGGGACGCAGCGAACGACAACCGGCGAAAGACGAACGGTGAATGACGACCCACAAGGACTGACGAACGGCAACGCTACTGACGAATGGGGACGCACCGAACGACGACCCGCAAAAGAAGAACGGCGACCCACGAGGACTGACGAACGACGAACGGGGATGCGACTAACAAACGTTGACTGGCGAACGATGAATGGCGAACATCAAAAGGCGACCTGCGAAAACCGACGACCGACGAATGCGACTGACGAACGACGACCGGCGAACGATGAACGACGAGCATCAAATGGCGACCCGCGAGGACCGACGAACGCGACTGACGAACGACGACAGGCGAACGATGAACGGCGATCTTGAACGGCAACACGCGAGGACCGACGAATGACGAACGAAGAACGCGACTGACGAACGAAGATCGGCGAAAGACGACAGGCGAACGATGAACGGCGACTAGCGAGGATCAACTAACGACGAACAGGGACGGCATTGACGAACGACGACAGGAAACCGGCGAACATCAAACGGCAACCGGCGAGGACTAATGAACGACGAACGGGACGCGACTGACAAACGATGACGGGCGAACGGCGACCTGCGACGCGAAGACAGTAGGCAGAGGGTATAATGGTAATAAACCACATTTCCTCCCTCATGGATTTTAAAATCCCTCCTTATCTTGAAGGATTTTACATTCCCTCCCTCATGGATTTTAATTCCTTCAAATTCCAATTCCATGATAAACCAAACATTGGAAGTTCTAGAAATTGGATTCCAATTCCCATAAAATCCCTCCATCCAAACACCCCCGTAATTTATTGCATCGGCCAAAATTTGCTTCTTTATGCATTGGTGTATGTGAAAGTCTAAAAGTAACTCAGGTTTGTGATTATATTCTAGTTGTAAAAATCTTAAAATCCAACAATTACCAGCAGAGACATAAATCTCTTTTACAGCAAAACCACAATTAAAATTTTTCGATAAGCACGTATCCACCCACTAAACATACTCTTAAATATACTTCGTTGTTTATAACAGGACTTAAACCCATAACCTCTTAAGAGGGACACATTTCCACAACACCAGATACCGTTGGGCTACAAGCCCTACGAACACAATTAAATTTTTGTAAGTGTTTTTCTAATAGTACTTTTACCGTCGATAAAACAATTATTTCGGTGTCTGTTATCATTTTCTTCTGTTGTAGTCTAGTCATTCTTAGTCAAGCAACTTCCCTTCTAATCATCTAGATTGTTGAAGTATGATTTGAAAATGTATAGTAAAATAAATCTCAACCGCTTATTATATATTTTTACGAATACTTGTGATCGATTTAACAACACATAATATTTTCTATGACTGATTTAACATGAGATAATCAATACTTTTACAAATATATGTGATCGTTTTAACAATACATAGATAATATAGAAGTATGACTATGAGTGATTTAATATAAAGAGAAAATCAATACTTTTACGAATATCTGTGACCGATTTAATAACACAAAGATAATATTTTAAAGTCATTTAACATAAAGAGAGAAACGATAGTTTTATGAACATATATGAACGACTTAACAATACACAAGTAATATATTTCTATAAGTGATTTAAATCATTACTTTTATGAATATATGTGACCTATATAACAATATGCAAATAATATTTCTATAATTGATTTAACATAAATAGAGAATCAATACTTTTACAAATATGTGTGACTGATTTAACGACACACAAATAATATTTCTATGACTGATTTAACATCAAGAGAGAATCAATACTTTTATGAATATCTATGACTGATTTAACAACACAAATAATATTTTCTATGACTGATTTTACATAAAGAGAAATCAATAATTTTACGAATATCTATGATTGATTTAACAACACATACAGATAATATTTTCTATGATTGATTTAACAACACACACAGATAATATCTTCTATGACTGATTTAACAACACAAAGATAATATTTTTTTATAAATGGTTTAACATAAAGATAGAATCAATAATGTTAGGAATATATGTCACCGATTTAACAACAGACAAATGTCATATTTTCTATTATTGATTTAACATAAAAGAGAATCAATACTTCTACGAATATCTGTGACTGACTTGACAACATAAAGATAATATATTTCTACGAGTAATATAACATAAAAGGAGAATCAATATTTTAAAAATATCTATGACCGGTTTACAACACAAAGATAATATTTTCTATGACTGATTTAACATAAATAGAGGATCCATAGTTTTACAAATGTATATCGGTAACAAATGTTGATTTAACATAAAGATAATCAATACTTTTACAAATTTATGTAACCGATTTTAGTAACATAAAGATAATATTTTATTTAAGATAAAAGATAATCAATACTTTCACCCTATATAACACTTTTTCTTTTCGCCTAATTTAAATATCATCTTACTTAAAACATTAATCCATCCACAACTACCTTCTTCCTTTGCATACACATATGTTGTTTAAACCTTAACGTATCGAAACATCAAATACTGATAGACTATTAGATTTATCGAAATTTTACAACTTCAAATTCGACACAAATGAAGTAGTTCAAACATCCACTTTATCAAAATCATTGGTGTCTTCGTGGACTTCGATCTCCGGTCAAAGTTCAAGATTTTGAAGTACGAAAACCGGTTATGGTTTGTTATAGATGCGTCACTAAGGTTATAACTCTGTGATCGTTATCACGGCAATGACGTTCTACTAGAGAGACTGCCGTGACAGAAGCTACAACGCCAAGATTCTTACAAACTATGTCAAAGAATTTGAAGTCTATTGATAAAACCGAAAAAAACAGCATATAATCATTTTAGTGTGATTACTTGATTCAAAAGCATAACTCAAAGAAGCATAAAAAGATCTTGTTTGATATATCATACATTGAACCATATCCGACAAAGTTCCGCTATCCTTTCGAGTTTCAAACAGTACTTTAGTTAGTAATCTACAACAGTACAACTTTTCATGATCATCCAAGTAACTTATGTTCAATACATACAAGTGTTCAAACATGGATACTAAATGTTCCAAGAGTAGTTAAACACGGCTAGGGAACAAATATGTTTAAATATCGCCTAGAAAACGTACACATACGCTTACATATTGACAGAGTATGTGAAATCTTTCAAAGTCTGTACGAATTTACCTACGAGTACGAGATGCTTTTATGTGACACCAGGCAGGAGATTCACATGATTCTCAGCTGAAGATTAGGATAACCTGCTCTCTCTTTATGCCTCTCAAATAGTTCTTTAATTGCATCCACATATTGCCCATGTACTTCTGTAATCTGCAATACAATTTCACAATCAGATTCAAAAGTAAACAAGTTCTCATTTGTTTGTATTGTTTTTTTTTTCCTGTTTACAGGTCCCGGTTCGTTTGCTGAGTTGTAGACGTAATCACATATTTAGAAAGGATGGTTTATATATAATGGATCTTTCCGTGTTTTGATAGGAATCGTAGTTCGTTTTTGGTCCTTCAAGAATAAAGCTAATAAAACTACAGGCTAAGTTCATTTACAGGTTTAATGTTTCATTTTCTTCACGTGCAATAGAGGGGCCGTTGGCAAATAGAAATGAAAACTGAAGAACAAATGATCAAACAATGAATATTTAATTTTTAAATTTTCTGCAAATAGTAGGCAAATCTTCTTTGCATTTGCTAATGAACCATCTTCATCACTCAAGCATGTAACCTACCAAGGACAAACCCTTCTGTTAAAAAAAAAGAAAGAAAGAAAAGGTTTACATGAAGTTGTATGTATTTATTTACTGGAATTTCTACTTCATGTTATTCATCAATGTTATGTTCTTAGGGTTCTGAATTCTTTTTAAATTCATCCAGTTGCCCCTTTGTCAGTTTGTCTAGAATCCTTAACCTTAAATAAATTTATAAAACCCTCCAAGTGCCCTCATGATCGCATTCCATTACACTAACCATTCAACTAAACTGGGATTATTTTGTATGTTTTTTCCTCCAAATTGTGAAGTGAGTTTAAAGAAGAAACAGGTAAATGAGTTGAAAATCATCAAATGTGTACTCAGATGCTTACAACTTACATCAAATAGAAAAATCATTACCTTAACAGTATAATTTCATATTCATAATTATCAATTAATTATCTGTAAAATTCATAAAATGGACAAGAAAGTGTTGGCAGTCCACTTTGATGCCAGACTCGTGTTAATAGGTATTGTATGTAACTACAGTACCTCTTCCATTGTAGGCTTCGTATTTTTCTTGAAATGAATTGGTTGACCAACCACCACATGCATCGGTTGGCGATAGGGTAAAGGAGATCTGCCATGAAATAACCATTAAACCGTTAAATATTTGTGGATTATGTGCTTTTTGAACTTTACCAAATAGTGAAATCATAAAAACTTCTGCCACACCCAAAGATGCCCCAGAAAACGACTGGAGTGAATTTTATAGCCCGAGAGAATTTCAAAAACAACTTCCCGCGTGGCTTCCACCATTTGTAAACATAAGACTGCAACATGCAAGACATTTGGTTCAATTACAGAGTTCAAAAAGGAAAAAAATAAAAAACTGATGCTTGAAAAAAGGTTAGAAGGGTAGGGAACAAACTGAGACGAATTAAACCTGGCCGAAGCCGAAAACGGGAACCAAGGGGCTATTATTCTCCATCGCAAGACGTACAAATCCTTTCCTTGTTTTCAGGAAGGCAATCTAGAAGAATATACAAGACAACTAAGTATCTTATATCAACACATTTAAAAGGTGCTTGGCAATAGCTTTTATAACCCAATGTTCAATCAATCCATGCATAAAAAACTAAAAAGAACCAAGTATAACAAATGAGGTGACTAAATTAGATTAAAAAAATTATTTTAATTCTTTTAAAATTAGAACTTTTGAAGTTGTCAATCAAATATGGATCATTTCACTTATATAACAGGAATCTAGGAGACGGTATTTTCTTTTATTATCTAAATGACGATTGTTTAGAAGGTCTGAAAAGGTTTTGCACAGAAAGAAGTGCGAAAATATTTGACTACTATCATATACCACCCACCCTAGCCTACCATCTATAGGCAGATCTATGGATCTACTGGAGCTACCTACTTTGATCAATTAGCCAAGATTGACTGGAAATCACTGGTAGTTGTATTCCCAAAATTTGACCAAACAGGATTTTCAGATAATACTTGACTACTAGTCTTAAAGAACCACCAGTATGATATAATAAGGGAATGTAGCGGGTTTGCCATCAATGATCCAAGTTTGATGAAATGGAGTGTGTGCAATTTGGCGTCCAACTTCAAAGTTAAAAACCTATTGCCTTCAAAATCCATAATATGGACATGTGGTTGAATACAAAAATCAACTGCTTATATTAAATCACCCACACAACAATGAATATAAAAATCATTCCATTCGACTAGATAGTTTTTTTTTTTGGGGTGGGGGGCGGGGGTGTTGTGAACTGTACCTCGGAATCATGCTCCATGTAAAACGTCTCCTGCACGCCACCAGGCACAACTATGCAACTATAACCACCTTTTAAAAGGCATGAGAAATTTTTTCTTGTTGCTGCAGTTAACCCAAGCCATGTCCATATATGCCTCAGAAATGGTGTATAGAACACCTGTGTCAATAATTCTGAATTATTTGGAACTCCTAATACTGCATTCTTGAGTTAGAGAGAAAATGAAAAGAAAAGAAGGGACGGTATAACTTGTTTTTGCAGGTTCTCGAGTTAGAAAGAAAGGAAAAGTTTGTGTTTTATTTCTTCTAGTGATTCTGAGCTGAAAAAGTTGATAAAGAATGTTTTATATTTATAGCGATATCCTTACTATGTAAAATACATAAATTAGGTAAGGGTAGTTTATTCATTAATAAAAGAAAAAAATTATCCCCTTCCCTTTCTCTCCAAATCTTCCGACATTTGGGAGGGAAGTTTTGGAGAGAAAATCAAACAAAAATAAATAAATAAAATAACACCCACACACACACACACACACACACACAAGAACACCCTTAAAGCATGAGGGGTAGCAGATGAATCTTACAGCGGTACTTGCAAGGACCTTTATTTTCGGAAGAGGCATAAAACCTGTCAGATCTGCAAGTGCAACAACTCCAATTGGCCAAACTGAATGAGGCTCATACCCAAAAACTGCAGGGAGAATGGTGCAAGTTATATTATTAATAAAAAGAACCATCAGTCATACGCTAATATAGTAAAAATAAAACAATTGAAGGCATCATTGGGTCACATTTAATTATAATTTATCTTGTTCTAAAGTGACTATAAACAAACTTTACTCTTTCACCCACAATAAGTATTACATGAAATTAGAATATTTAAACATGATCCACTAGTTTTCTTATCTTGTTCATGTTAAGGGGTACTTTAGCAATTTGATCAATTACTCCATGTGTCAAGTTGATTGTTCCGATCTTTGGGACATAGGGGCATTGATTAAATAATGTTTCAAAAAGCTTTATAGAAAGCACTAAGAACACAACAGAGGACCCAAAAGAACAAATATTCCATTAAAAGAACAAAAAGTATACACATTGCATACTAGAATTGTTGCAATGAAAACATTCATCTTTACACCTAATGACTTTCATGATTAGTTCATTGTACACATAAATATTTATCTTTAGACAGTTTAAGAAGTCTAAGGATATAAAAACATAAAAACATGGCAAATATACCTTGCAATTGTAACCCCCTATTTCATGAAATTCTTTTTTCTTTTCCTATTTCATGAAATTATAACCATCTATCAACAAGCTCCCAAAAAATGATCAAAACCACTTACACAGAACTTGACATTAAGTCTACCAACTAACTCTTTTTTCTCATTGCACTCAGATATTGATGGGACATGCTTCTAAAGAGATCAAAAAGTACTGTAGATACAAAAAAAGAAATTAATATAAATACGATGGTATAAAACCAATCATGAGATTGTAGATGTAAGGAACATAAAGTACTTTAGGCGTTATATTCATCTTCTAGAAACAATAGTATCACAAAGTATATAATCAAAAGAAATCAAACTATTTTCCAGAGTGCTCATTGTCTAAATTTGATGACCACTAACATTCACTGTTAGCTACCATTTCATCTCCAAAAACAGATCAGTTTGCCTGAATTCTCAAACAAAGCAAAAATAGACCAAATTTGGAACAAAATGGACTCAATTACCATATGCCTGATCAGGATCGAAAGCTTTATAATCCTCTACATACAGAGTAACAGGAAAAAAACCGATAGCATGCTTGCATATATACCTGAAAGTAAGAGATAGAAAAATAAAAATAAAAAAACTTCAATCATGTAATACCGCCATCCATTAGCATCGCTACGACAGGATTGAACGATTAACAAGTAGCAGCTATAATTGATTCCATGAATCTAAATGTGGATGTATCGTACTGAAATTGACAAAAACTAGGTATTTTAACCTGCCTAAAGCTCTGCCCCATCTACTCCTCTCGTTAATCGGGATCACAATTAAGATCACAAGCATTCCCAACACCCTGAGCAGAAGAAAACAAATCAAGCTAATGATACGCTAACACGCAACAGCAAATCTAAAAACAATCATTGCATGATCACTTACAGGAAGAATTTGTGAAGAGAAAGGAAGAAGAAAGAAGCGAGAAGGATAAAAGCGTTGAGATGTATAGAGCCAAGCCAAACAATCATTGCAAATACTGTAGGAATGAGTGGCAGTCCTTTTCCGGTGAACTCCGCCGGAGTTGGTTCAGACATCTGCGGCGGAGTTAGCCGGATTCCGTTCGTCTCTTCCGTCGTCGACATCTGAAGAGTGGTACCAAAAGGTTGAAGAGTTGTACAAGTAGTAACTGGAAGAGTCAAATATGGTCGATTTGACTTGGCGAAACACGCAATTGCTACCGTTTTCGTATCAACATTTTTTGTTTATTTATATTTTATTTATAGGATCGGTGACGGATAGGAAAAATGGGTCTTAGATATAATACAAGATACCGCCTATTAAAATGTTGGAAGGTGTTCTTCATAGCTTATGGGCATGGTTCAAGTCTTATAGATAAAAATGTATAAATTTAGGAGTAGATTAATGTGTGCGTGCGTGTGTTCTGCTGTTAAAAAAATATAATATAAGAAAGGTTATATACATTTTACAAAATCTTACTACTTATCCTCCTATTCATAGGATCGATATAAGTGTCAATTTAACGGAGGAGGTAACAGAAAGATAATTGGTGGATTATGCATGTCAAAATCAGTTGACGTCGACAATTGTGTTGAATTTGTGAGTATGAGGATAAGTATGAAGATTTTATTGGAAGATTAGAATCTCTCTCTTCCATAATAAGAGGTTATATATCCTCTTGCACAAGTTAAAGCTCACTTGCGATTTTGATTGTTTATAGACCGATGATTATTTACAGATTAGCAATTTCGTTTTAGAGATCGTTTATTTACGAGTTCTTATGCTCAAGCGATTTGAACTTCAATCAGGTTAGGGTTTGTTTCCAAATCCTATTTAAGGTTCGACTTTCTGGTGAATACTAAATGTACAAATTGTCAATACTAGATGTTTGTGTTACAGCTTCAATCTTCATATTTCGAAACCTTCATATTTCGAAACGATTCTTGAATTTTGTTTTTTCATATGATTAAACCTTCAAGATCAAGCCTTTTGAAGAACATATGAATAAACTAATTTAAAAAATTCAAGGAAATGCCTTCTAACTTGATAATAGTGCCGATTATAACCGAAATTGAAATTTGTTGTTTTTTTAGGTTTCAAATAAAGACAATCATATATAATAATAGTTTTAGCAAAGTTTGTTGTATATTCGCCCACTTTGTCCTAAAATCTATGGTGAATATTAGAACATTAAACCCTAATATAATATGCCTTTTAATACTAAGGTAATTTACCTCCTCTATGTTAACATGAGACCGGCTAAAAAACCGAGTTACTTTTCTTGTTTTGAAATTTTGAAGGGCACGTAAAAAGGACTTTGTCCTAGTCAAAGGAGCGAAATTTTCGATATTGTCCAAATCTTTTCTTAGGTAAAACAATAGTTAAAATTAATGGGAGAAAAGTTAATTCATCCAATGCAAATAAATGTTTCATAAGCTTCAATGGTGTTATACTATATAATCATTTATAGAAGGATCAATTTTTATCATGAAAAAATCATCTCCCAAAATTAATAACTTGAAAAAAAAAAGATTTTAAGTAATTCCTATATTAATTATTGGTTGTCCCAATATATGGGGTATTCAAGGTGATAAAACTACAAAAGTGTCTCTAAGTAATTCTAGAAAGAGGGTTGAATCCTGATGAGGTATGTCCGGACGTTGGCTTCCTACAGTCTTAGCCGGACCTAGAACCAACCACGGACGTCCGGACCTTTCACCTCTAGACATAGTCCGGA
>JAUEJL010134627.1:0-11103 GCA_032274825.1 Drosophyllum lusitanicum | reverse complement strand
TTTCAGAATAAACCAATTAATATAATAATTATTGGTTCACGGAAAATTAATTAAAAGATCTTATTCATAAGCCAACACCTCTTTAAATTAAATTAATAAAAGATTATTAAAAAACTACTTTTTAAGAGGTTAAAAAACTTAATTGTCATCTATGACTTGAGTCAAGCCTAGCTTCCAAACCATCATTATTCATTAATCATGGCTTATATATGATGTCTAACATTTGATAAATATTATAGTTTTTAACCTACCATTATATACAATGAATTTAATTTTTTTTAAAATAATACATCTAACTTATTTATATACAACTTACATGTTATAATTTTCTTAAAATTTTATTTTATTTTTTTAATTTTCTGGGTTTTCAGTTTTTCACTCTAATCATCTTCAAAGAATCTTCACAAACTCCAAAAATCTCTCTCCCAAAATCTTCACCCTATCATCTTGTTCTCAAGTTTTTAAAAGAAGAAAAGGAAAGAAAAAAGAAGGATGGAAAAAACTTCCCCTCCAAATCATCTTAAAAGTGAGATGAATGTTTTAAGGCATAAAAATAGTAAAATTGTCCCTCCCAATCCTTTCCTTTCCTTTCCTTCTTAAAAAAAATCTCAAGAACATAATTTCCCCTCTCGTTCCTTTAACAATCATTTCCTTCCTAACCCTAAAATATCTCGATAACAAACCGTAAGAGTACCACGGTATGAGGAAGGGGGTGGGATGGGGGGTGAGGTGTGATGAAGGAGTCTTCACGTCATGTATGTGTGGTAGGAGAGTGGGAGGTGAGTATCACATGAAGGGGTGAGTATTTGTAGGCCCCATCAAATTACTTCTCTATCATTAATATTATGTATTTATTGGTAGTGAAGTATTAGGCGGGTCTCAGAATTTGATATGATATAGAGTGACTACTATATAACTGAGTGGTGGGTTGAGTGGTGAGAGAAAAAGCTTATGTGATGGTATGGTGATAGGTGAGGGTTACAAACACTCCAAGGGGTGTTTGTTTTAGCTTATTTTAGGGTTTTTTTAAAACTTATTAGCTTGTTTTTCGGACGTATGAACTTTTTTATGCTTGTCTTAGCTTATGAGGTTAAGCTTATAGCCTTATCTTTAGCAAAAATAAGCCACTTTTGATAAGGTAACTTGAATCACCTTTTTTTTCTCCCCTATAAGCTTATTTTTGTACATTTACCTATATTTCCTTCTTTATAAACTTGAATCAACTTTTCTTTCTATACACCAAAACTAAAAGAAATTCTCTAATATAAGCATTGCCCTTTTTAATCATTTTATAATAATAAGCTAAGTCAAACACTCTTTTAAAAGAAGCTTATTAGTTTATAAGTCATAAGCTAATCCAAACATTTTTTTCACTCATAGGGCGTGTTCGATAGAGAGCTTATTAGAGCTTTTTCTAGCTTATAGCTTTTTATTTTTTATTTTGAAAAAATAAGCTTCTAGTGTTATTCGGATAAAAAACCTTAAAAGCTTTTTTTTAAAAACAATAAGCTCTAAGATAAAAAGCTTTTAAAACTAACATTTAAAATTTAGCCAAAAGCTTTTTATGTCTAAATTACCAAATTAACCTCATGCAACATTTGGCTTTTTTATTGTATTTTCAAGCTTAAAACATCACTTATAAACTTTTCTCTTTAAACTTAAAGAAAACCATATATTTATTCGGTTCACGGCCCAGTTTGAGAACCAAACTAGTTCTAAACCGGAGCAAAAACCAATCTAGTCCGGACCTAGTTCACACCTTTAATAAAAACCCAAGTTTTATTCCGTTCATGGTCTAGCTTGGTATCAATTACCAAACCAATTCTAAACTGCAACCGGACCCATACAAATGTAGTTAAGGCCGTCAACATCCAACCTGGAGTTTCTCACTGCCACATCAGTATCTACATCATCTCCCACTTCCAACGCTCTCTATCTCATAAACCCCCACATCCAACCCACATATATTATTAATTATAAAATATATATTAAGAGGAGAGAGAAAGTAGTAATAAAGGGGAAAAACACGTGACCAACAGCTAGTGCCAGAACCCAAGAGGGTTGGAACCAGCCAGAACCCTCCCGGCAGCGATGGTGTGCTGCTCGGGTTGGGGGACCAGCCAGCGCTGGTGTTCCAACCAATGCGCATGGTCTAATATCACTCCGGTCTTCAATTGTATAACTTTCTTATTTTTGGTTTCAGTCCAATGGACACCATGGTGAAATGTACAAGTCTTCTAATACAATACACATTCAGATGCCCATATAACCTTCAAATCAACTAAAATAGTGATGGAAAGTTACTAAAATAGTCAAAACTGTTGTGGGATGAAATGCTACTTGGAAGAATATCTATCACTGAAATGGCTTTCTAAAAAAATTATCTACGGTTCAAAATTTTATTATAAACATGAGTTAGCACAACTTCAGGCAGTTTTCGGCTTCATGCGTTTCACTTGCGAGTACAGGAATACTCCAGCAAGGGCAATTCCAGTTCCTACAACAGGTGTATTGGCATATATAAAAGTTACATTTTGATTTATTATAAATAAGAAAAGAAACAAGCAAGAGGGGCATTATGGTTAATCGCGGTTATAAAATAAGAAGAGATTTACCTATAGCGTTCATAAGTGAGACGGGGGTGCGGAAGAAGAAGATAGAGGCTACGATGACCACAACACGCTTCACACAGTTCCCCACAGAATGTGTCACGGGAGATACTCGTTGTAGTATCATATAAGCAATCTGTGTAACCAACTCATTTTAGCGAATTACACTAGAGTAGGCATATTCGATTCGTTTACTTATGGAAGTGTTGTTTCTGTGTTATGTTTCCTGCTAACACGTTGAACATAAAAGCTTAAAAGAAAAGAGTCAAATCGGCTGAAAGTCGTCCAAAGTTTTTCTTATGCATACAGGTTTACATATATTTTTACTCACAAGTTTAGATTATTAATTTTTATAATCATATTTAATATACTAAGTTACTAACTATTTATAGACGAATTCATTAATTTGGACAAAAAGTGTTTTTGATCAACCGAACATAGTCTGTTTTGACTCGTTACCCAACCCATACGACCTGTTCTTTTTACCACATGTAATTTACATATAGGCAACTTCCATGATAGTAAAAAATAAACATGGGTGCACAGAAAGATGCCATAATTCATCACATGATAAATGAGTCATTTTTACCAACTTCAACGCTAACATAGTTTCACATGATAAATTAGCAGTTAATGTCTAATATCTTAAATGTTCTCCACCTATGTCCAGGCAAGCAAGGCTAGACCATAGAAATCCAAGTGGACACAGACTATATGTTCATTGGCTTGGATTGTGGGTTCTCCGGGTTTCTTGTGCAGAGTTTTTTTTTTCCCAGGTCAAACCTAACCGATTTCAGTTTGAAGCATAAAGAGAGAAGGGAAAAGGAAAAAATAAAGATTGTCACCATTACCCAGCATTACTATTCCCCTTTCCTTTCCTATTATTAAGTTCAAATCAATCACACCCTTAAATTTCTTTTATCAGTTGTTAATGGGGAGAAAAAGATGTTATTTAGAAGATACATTACACATCAAATACACAGTAGTGGCAGGTGCCCACCCATGCCCATGCAAGCATGGATATGCACATGCATACATAATCTTATATTTCATATCATTAGGAAGGTGATTTGTACCACACATATTTAACTTCGGACATGCCCAATTTCTTTATTTTAATCATATCAAGCCAATGCCCACTTGGTCATTAAAAAATGTGAATATCAGCTTACACAAAGAGTGTTGCAGTACTCTATGAGACTAGCCTGAAGCTTGATTTGGCAATGATGATAAAAGATGGCAAAATAGACGGATTGGATGACGGGTCAAAATGGGTCAGGTCTGGTAGCGTTGGTCCAGCCCGCAAACACTTTTTTTATCCATTAGTAAATAACTAACGTTGTACATATAATAACATACTTATATCATCGTAAAAATACTCTTCAGGTGTATTTAATAAAACACCCAAAGGGTCCCCCACTGCTGATCCTACGGCAATGTGGGAGATATAAATCGCGTAAACCACAAACAAAGGACATGGGGCCATGATTTGATCCCTAGATCTCCACCTTATGCTGCAGGTCCCCGACTACTAAGCCAATGCATTTGGATACACTTCGAATGACTTTCAACCCATTTGACCCATTCATCTTATATGACCTTTTCCTTTTGGGTAAATCCTTTAGTTAAACTCACTTGACCCCAAACCCAAATTGACATTTATAGGTTAAATGGGTCGAAGTTGCCACCTCTTATTATGGAAGGGATATATGATCGGTAGTTGTCATACCAAGTTACCATTCCAGAATAAAAACTGTTGTAAAGTAAAAACTTGAAAATTACAACCTTAACTAACTTTTATAGTTTGGAGTCTCCCTATGCACGCATTTACAACTACACAGAATCATAAATGAGAATCAAGTAATTTTGAAATTTAAAATTAAGAATAATGGCTTAACAATTTTAAACTTTAAACTTTTATTACTCATAATCTGATAATTATTAGTGTTTTGCAAACACAAGAGCTGAGATGATTACCTGCTGATATGCATGGAAGCAGATTGAAGCAAGGAGAGACCTAATATACACATGTTTAATGTTTAACCCCTGAAAAGATAAAGATAAAATCATAGGTCAGGTAGACAATTAATGTCATTAGTATAAACAAAATGTTGGAGTTTCAACCCCATTATAAATGGGCCAATTTGAGTTGTCCTCTATTTCTGAAAGGTCAAATAACAAACAAAAAGAAACAAAATTAAAAGTTGGCCAAGAGGGGAATGGTTTAAATGGGTGCAAAGACGATCAAAAAAATCTATTTTTAATACATATAACCTCGCAAACAGTTTGATTTGAAGTTTTAGATTATTATTGTAATAATATTGTTTTTAATCACAATTAACGAATTAATTATTTATGAAAAATCTAAAGAATGGACAAAAAAAGTGGTAGCAGGTCAAGCTGACAGGACCCTGCTCGTTTCCATCTGCACCTAGAAGTGATCCCTTTCAAGCAAACCCATCTTGACCCACTACCCAATCCTCCCACAATTCCACCTCTTGCATAAACCAGCAGCTTCTTTTCAAAATCAAACAGAGCTATAAAAATAATGAATCTATACCAGATTTTCATTAATACTCACAGCGGATTGCAGGTAGGCTGGGGTAATTTTGACTCCTTCCACGAGTAATGCAACAGGGGTAAACAAGATGAAAGACATGATTGTTATTATTGAGAAGAGAGTAATGTTGTCAAGTGATTCCTGTAGAATGTGAAGGAAGGCCAAGTGGTATTTATACATGTACTTTAACCGCAAAAATAAATATGATGTCAGAAAAGAAAAAAGATTATTAGCCTAGAGCACCTCTTTCTTAACCATAAGTTTTTTGCTCAGGACATTACGCGATTGATTTGCCAAATTGGATGCCATTGCACTCCAAAATCCAGGCCTATTACCCACATGCAAAACATTAGTTTTTAAGGAGAATCCTGGGTATGTTTGTTAATTACTTAATAGCAATATCAGTGAAAAGATTGAAGTCAAGTCCTTTAACTGATTTGCTTGCCTAATTAATACTAGAGGTGACAATTTTGGCCCATTTATTTATGACTAAGTCGGTTTGGGTTACACTTCATCTATGATAGGCGGAACCAAAAAATTAGCTATAAGGAAAATGGGTTGAAAGTTGCCCAAAGAGTATTACTAACGTTACAGCCTCCTATATCATTTTATTTTATAGAACTATACTATTATTATTGTAATAGCATAGTTTCTCTAATCAAATTTGACTCATTAACTATTTATAAAAGAAAACGGACAAACAAAGTTCGCAGGTCAACTGAATCTGACACAAACCTTTTCTATTCGTACTAAAGACAGCCTGTTTGACACGATACCCGCCCATTTTGCCACCTCTAACTAAAACCAAAAGACAATAAATAAATAATAATAAACAAGAGACATCACATGTCTACTTTGTGCCCTCACCAATTGAATGAGACCTCGGTCAGAGATGCAAGTATCACTCCACCAACAATTGGTACAAGAGAACCAAGCACCCATGGTGTTGGTATCTGTTCATTGGAATATACAGGATTCATTACTCATAGAGGGCTAATATATACAAGCTTTTAAATAAAGAAAAACACAGTCAAACATGTATATTGGAAAAAAAAAAACAATAGACAAGAATGCATGGAAGTAGATCGAAAAAAGAAAAAAAACAAACAAACCTCTCCTAGAAATGTAGTAGAGAGTATAACTGTGAAAAACGGTTCCATTGCTTTGATTGTGTGAGTAAATGAGACAGAAACTTTTCCAAGACTCAAATTAGTTGAAAGATTACCTAAGGTGTGCATTACAGCCAATGGCAGGATTGCTACAAACTGCCGAAAAGTAAATTAATTTGCATCAAAAAATAAAATATGAAACAGACAAATTAGTGTGATCAGTTTCTTCATATCAGTGACATACCTGTGCACGACTGATATTTGGCCATTTATGAAGATTTAAAGCCCATGACAAAAATATAATGGAAGTTCCAACAGCAAGCTGGACTGCAGTCATGGTTACTGGATTTGGGAAAACTTCCAGAACCTGTAAACCATTGATCAGGATGAACCATCTTTTATAATTCTAGTTCTGACCAGAAATTTCAAAGAGAAGTATAATAAAATCCATTATGACACTAATTTGACCAGGCCACTGCAGACTAGATATTTTAATTGTTATTCAAATTTTCAGTGAGAAAATTTTTGGATTGTTATTTAAATCCTCAGTGCCACCTAAATCGACTGCCTTCTTGGACTTTAAGTAACAAAGGTAGTTGATTTTATCTTTATCATAAACATCCTTATTACTAACATCCGTATAACTATGGCTGAGTTTCTCTTGTTGGCTTGCCTCCTCATGAACATCATATGCTTTCTGTTCAATCTGCTAAACATCCTTATCCTGGTTTCAGAAATATCTAACTATCCCAGATTGTTTTTCTTTAATGAACTTATGAACGTAATGTCATGCAACTCATTTAGCTAATCAGTAATCACCTGAAGTAAAGACCATTGGTGTAAGTGGGATTACTCGATATTACTCTAATATGTTCGGTTCTCGGAATGCTTTAAAAATGTTAGGTAATATCCAAGAGTATGGTGCTAACTATGAGAAGGCATTTATTCCTATTGCCAAATGACTGGGTTAGGACTTTTTTTGGGGGAAAAAAGGTTTGAACAATTATTGCTATAGTTGCATTAGAAGGTTGGTTGCTTCAACAACAACAACAACAACACCACCCAATCCTGTCTAAGCGGGGTATAGGGAGGTAAGATGTAGACAATCATACCTCTACACGAAGGTATAGAGATTGCTTCCTGAGAGACCTCCGGCAATGAAAGTGACAGAAAAAAACACATAAAAATAAATAAAATGCAATAAAAATAAATAAAATAAAAGGAAAAGCAATAAAAAACACTAATTTAGTTAGTATTTTTGGTAAACTCCACTTATGTATTAAGATTTGTTACTAGAAAATTCTAAAGTTGAGCCTGATATATATCTATATCTACATATATAGAGATGAGATCAAGTAAGAGGTGTTTTGTCGTAAGAGGTGATAAGAAAGTGACACATGTCATTAAATAACAAAAGGGTATAACAGGTATTGACTATAATTACTAACTATTGATTAATTAAAATTCCTTTCAAATATAGAAACCTCCCACTCTCTCTCCTCGTAACTCTCCCGTCCATTTGAGTCTGCCGCCACCATTGAAGCCAAAGTCTACCGTTCTCGTAGCCGCTAACGCCAAAGTCCACTATTGTTGCCACCGCTGCCCTAGTCCATTGTTGCTGATGCCGCCCTAGTCCATCGTTGCCGATGCCAAAGTCTTCACCATCGGATCCAATGTCAGATCCACCATTACCGAGATCCATCATCATTGGTTCCCAATTGAGACTCAGTGAAGACCAATACACCACCACAGCCGCATCAGGTCCGCTAGAAGCCTCCTCTCCTTCCCCTGAAGGTAATCTAGTTTCTAGAAAACGATTTTGGGAGGTTGCTGTAAAAAAAATTCAGATTTTGGGAGAAGTAATAAAATTTCGATTTTTGAGAATCATTTTCGGTTTTTGTACATCAGCAATTTTGTTTTGTTTTTGTACATCGAAGTTGCATCAATATGTATCAATTTTCTGTAAACCAATGTTCATCAATTAGGTTTGTGATATCAACCGGTGCATCATGATCGCCTATGATGTAAAGTTAGGATTTCTTTGTGATTTATGAAATGTTGTGTGCATCAATTCTCTATTTACTTTGATAATCTATTGTTTATTCATCGGTTGTTCAGGTTCATTAGTTTTCTTTCATTAAAATTTTCTAGTAGATTGTATGAATCCTTTGTAACCTTTTAATTCTGATGCAAATTAATAGTACTGTATTTTACAAATAAACGAAAACGAACTAGAAACGAACGAGCTGTTGTGTTAGACCGTTTAAGAGATTGGTTAGTTCGTGTAAATGAACGAACCAGAGTTCTGTAAGTGTTTGTTCATTAAATGAACGGAAAAACTGTTCATTCGTTTATTAAACAAACTTCCTGCCAAACGATTTCACAAACGGTTCATGAACGTTCGGTTCGTTTACAGCCCTACGTCTAGTTATGTCAAGTACTCAAGTTATTCTTGCTAGCGCCATATAAATCATCCCAAAATACAAATATGTTATGTTTACAACCTAACAGAGCCTAATGAGTAATAATCATTTTGCATACAGAATCCAGACAAGAATTCGTGTGATAATTTTCTTAAAATTAAGAAAGAACAATACATGAAAGATCATTACACAGTCAAAAACATCATTTCACAATTGCTTTCAAATTAAATCGTTCTTCACTTGCATATGAACACCGATTAAATTAAATACCAAATTCAAACGAAAAAGAAAACGAGCAAACCTGTTTATTGTAGATGTTGAAATATATATTAAAAAGGTACCAAAGCCCAAACAATAATCCAAGCACCACCTTCTCCGCCATTTTCGACTTCGCCACCGCCGCCGCCAGCGCGTCACTTTCGTCCGCACTTTCAGGAACCGCCGTCGCTTTCACTTCGTGGCCGTCACGTGATCCACGGCCGATAACCGGAGAACGATTCAAAATCCAATCCCTTGGCTTCCATGATGAATGCGAACAACCAATTGAAGGCGAGAAACGGCCGTTTGAGTTAAAATCTATTGATGATTCCGAACGAAACGGGAGAGAAACATGATTGAATCTGTAAAAGGAGGTGTGGTTACGTTGTTCTGGAAGTGAAACTGATGAACTGGAGCCGGTGAAGGTATTTTGAAGCATTTTCGCCATGGAAATGGAGGAGGGCGTTGCCTTAGAAGACTATGGAAAGGAGGGAAAACAAATTCTGCTTTCTGTTGGTTTTGTGCTTATTTTAAGAGGGTGTTTGACTGTTCGAGTGTTTGGGAATGACTATATATATTATTATAAAACAATTTACTTATAATATTACACCAGTATTTGTTTCTATTTTAAAACATTTCGTTTTTAATAATATAATAATATATTATTCATGCAATTCGATTTTACCATAAAGTTTTCTACAGTAATATGTCTGTTTTTTTTAATTTTTTTATTTGCATCAACTATTTTATTAATTTAAAAGACATTAAAATAAGAAAAAAGATTTATATTTATAAAATAAGAAGATATAAGTTAATAAGATTTTGAAAATTATATTTATGTGGATGGATAATTATGTTTGTGTGATAGAGTGTGTTAGTGTGAGAGGGTATATTTTAAATGAATAAAAAGTTAAATAAAATAGAAGAGAGAGTACAACGGTTAAAGAATTGGTAGATGAGATTAATTTAGATAAAATGAAAGTTAAAGATTTTTTCTTGATTGAATCATACATCTCTTTTTGAATCATACATCTTTTTCCACATAACCATTACGGTGAATAGCTCACATCGGGCGTGGCCTCGTGATCACACCTCGCGCTTTGTTCCACTCCCCCCTCTAAAACTTTGACAATAATAATTTTTGAATGACTCAATTTTTCTCAAATTTTATTAATTTAAGAAAATATTTAACTTCTTCCAAGGTTGCTCGAGGTTTCAAGGTGTCGTGTATGGTGCTAGGTTTCAGAGGATGTGGTTTGACGTGGTTGTTGCTATTCGAGGTTTTCCGGCCACCGGTGTCCGTCGTTTCAAGAAGTGGGTTTTTTAGTGTGGTTTGTCGTGGGCGTCGTTTTACTCCCCCGGTTCAAGAAGTGTGGCTTCTATCGGTTTGAGGTTCCCGGCCACTGGCTTGTGGTTCGTTTTCTATTCGGCATGTGATTCGAGGCTTTTGGTTCGTTTTCTATCGTGGCTAGGGTCGTTTGGTGAAAGTATAGTTGGGGTGGTTTGAACGATTTGCTTAGAGGTTCGGTGGAAGGTCGTTGGTTTGTGGGTGTTGAGGTTCACAACATTGGGTCATTTGGAGGAGTTTCGCGTATGGTTCGGGACTTCGGGATGGCTTTGTTGTGGCCCATTTTGGTTATGGGTGATTGAGGTGGTTTGATCGTAGCTTTGATGGTTTGATCTCGTGGATATTCCGACAGTTTGGGGTAGTTCCACATAATCAACTCCATCTCGTATTGTCATCACCTAGTTGTGTTAAGGTCGAGATCGGCTATTTTCGAGTTCACCGGATAACTACCCTTACGTGACTTGCGAGTTTTGATTAGATTGGTTAGACTCGTCTCGTTGTGATTGGTATCCTAAGGGTTAACGACTAGAGTAACCGTCATTATATGTATTTTCTAGCATTTTGCTAGTTTTTTTAATAATATATTTTCTTTAAAAAAATTTGTTAGAAAATATATATTACGTGCTAAAGCAGTGGCAGAGTTAGGATTTTAGTATAGGGGGGTCGGTCTTTACTTTATCATGACACTATGATACACATATATATGAACGACATAAAATGTTCCATTATTTGTATAGATAAATGAACAATGAAAGTTTATTTAAAGCCAAGAAATTTACGTGTTAAAATAACGCTT
>JAUEJL010134616.1:0-11103 GCA_032274825.1 Drosophyllum lusitanicum | reverse complement strand
TTATTTTAAACATTCATTTATAAAAATAACCACAAGTCGGCTTAAAGTTAAAGCAGTAATAAACTATCACTACCCAGCAGCACCCACGCTCACCAGGCCTTCACTCATAAGCTACTTGCATGAGTACGAGACACATTTCAAGAAACAAGTGTTAGCTTACGCCTCGTGAGTCAGCATAGGTAACAAAATCATCCATTTAATAATAAATAGTCAGGTTCAAGTCATATAATAATACCCAACCCGTAACTTGACCCACCCGGATATCATTGTAAAACCTCGCATGGTCAAACATTATCATTAAACATCTTTAATTACATCATATAACATCGTTAGCATCATAGACAACTCCTACACTATGCATCGTTAAGCATCGCTAATCATCATCATTTTCAACACTTTTATTTGGGGTCTAACCATCATTTGACATCTCTTATCATCACTACCCCAACCATATGCGTGCCCGGCAACCTCAAAGGTTCCAAGGTCCGTTCCGCACCGGCGCCGTGTGTGTGCTCGGCGACTGCTAAGTCCCGGAGTCCGACCGCCCTGGTAGAGGTTCACTGCGCGTGCCCGGCAAGTCTAGTACCGATCGGGGCGCGACTCCCTCACGTACACAAACTCCCATGGTCCATCCGCTATAGTTACTCCGACCGAAGTCGTTTAGGTGAAAGTGCAACCGGTGCCCCCATCACTAGGCCCTCCTTTCACCAACGTGGTGTAATGCGCGTTGAACTCATCATCGTCGGTCAAACACCACTCCAGTGTACGAGTACACCATGTGTTGCCAGGGTTGTCTAGAAAATCCGACAACTAATCATCGCTGTGCTAGCAAAAACCTAGAAGGCACACTATCCCTACTAAGCATCATCTCTACATCTTAGGAGTATATCTACCCCACCCGCAAGTCATCATATCATCATATTGTTATCATCTAAAATTAAATACATCATATTTATCAATAAAATTTCATCATATAGCATCATTAAATAATTAATCAAAACATCGTAATCAATCGTAAAATATTTAATCACACATAAACATCTTTAAAGGGCATCTTAAAAATCGGTAAGTCTTTCGAAAACGATTTTGTCTTCGTACTCGGTTTTGGAAAATACTGAACTCACCTGAAGTCCCGTAAAATGATAGCCAAACGAGATGCCGAGATATCTACCGTGAAACCTAACAACAAATGAGACTAGTCGGTACAGCCACTTAATACTCTTATCATGCTTTAATCGAGCCAATGGGTCACGAAATTACAAAATAAGGTTGGATATCAAGTATCCTTATTTATGGCCTACAAGTTAGCTGACCTTTTTCAATCATTTGACCAATTTAACAATTGATATAGCCTTTGAAGTCTTATTTAAATTAAAGTATATCCTTTAAGCTTTCTAACAATATATGATTCACCTTCTAATTATTTACGAGTGATTTACTATGATTTTATGAAAACAGTAATGCATCTTTTAAGCACAATCCGACCAGTTGTAACAATCTCATATTTTGACCCATTTAGAAATAGAATTGGTTATCAGCGTCTAGAGACAATTAAAAGTAGACATCTTCAGCTTTCAAACGACGTTTGGTACATCTTAATCCGACACCTGAATGATTTCATATCAATTTTCCAAGACATCCCAACGCTGCTGCCGAAAAAGACAGCTTCAAACCATTATCTAAAACATCTAAGCCAATACACCCACACCTTACTGAGTTGGTTTAACACACACTCCACGCAATGCACACACACACCTTTTTGTTTCTCCTAGTTAAACAAAAATTTAAACAAACACTACTTGATTTGACCAATCGCACATTCACATGCATGTACATCCATGAACTTAGTAGGTGAAATTTGGCATTCAATTACCAATTAAATTCCCAAAGAACACACACTCACGTATGCTATCTGCCATACAAACTCTTACATGCTAGCTTGTCCATTACATTTTCATCCATCGAGTTTATAAGTACACATTATCACATGGCAGCTTCTAACTAAAAGAAAACCGTCCTCTAAACAAAGTGTTCTAATAAAACCTTAGACCAATATTACTTGACACATAACTGTACGAGAAAAACCATGATCGATGAATCGAGGGGTTTAAAAACACGAACCAAAATTGTGATTCGATTACAAACTTGTTAAACCCATTCGAAACCTTTGCTAACATGTTTTCTTTGATTAATAAAGTCGAGTAAACTCTCGATCAGGACCAATTACATGACTTACGGTCATACCCTCCCCCATTCAACTTACCACGACTGTAACTAGAAATCATGAGTTATAATCATACCTTAATTTCCATCGATATGATAGGTAGTGCAAAAATCACCAATGGATATTAATAGCTTAATGCTTCACAACCACCTCCTTACTTCATACCAACTACGGCTAATAACCATAGCACCAAACTCACATCTCACGGCACACCATAAATATGAGAATCAGGGTTTGCTAATTGGTTAAATATATAACTTATAATATTAACGCTTCATCCCCTCAAGTCTTTAAGTGAAGCCATTAGCACCCTAAACCTTAAAAGAAAAATATGAAAACAATAAAGATAATAATTTCATAAAATATTTTAGTTCTTAATTACAAAAACGGAATGTTACATCCACACTCCATGCGATTTGAAGACCCATAAGCCGTATTCTCACTGTTTCAGTTATATGTCTGTACACATCTTTCACAGGTCTTTCCTTCTGTTGAAGGATCCCTAGATTCATCTCTTAGCATACTGATACAAATCAAATTGGCAAACAGTAGCTAACGGCAACAATCACCATTAGTTGGAGGCTTTTATTGATAACCCTAGATTTCGAGAACTAGGAAACTCCAATAGAAGGACAACAGGAGCGTAAAAATGTCTGATCCCTCTCGACAACAGGTAATCGGCCCCTAATTAAAGCCGACACCCTAAACACAAACACAAAATGACATAATTAAACCATAACTACTACTAATGACATTCAGCCCCCTGTAGTTGCCTGCTTAATAATAATTAATAAAACGACACTTAGCCCCCTGTAGGTGCTTGCGCGCCCTTCTTCTTTCGATGATAGACTTTCCCGAAACGGCTCGTATCACATACATAATAAACAGTTGCAGCCCAGAGAAGCCTTTGGATCACATTCCATATAGACCATTTGTTCCACTATTTTAGTACATTTATTAACCACATCATTGCAGCCATCTTCGTCACTTTAATCCATGTTATTTTAGGGATATTACAACTGAGAAACAGATGAGTATGTGAGTCCCTACAACTTATACAGAAAGGGCATATGATTACCTCTTGTTGAACCCTTCTGTACATCCTCTCTTGGGTGAACATCTATTAGTAAGTTGACCGGTTATTCTAAATTATCTTCAATCTCAGAGCTGCTGGGACCCCATTTGTCAAGGTAGCTGTTGTTGGAACTGGTACAGCAATGATATTTGATGAAGCTACACCTTCATCTAAGCAATTAATTGAAGTTGCCTTTACTCCATCAAAAGGTATCTACATGATTCTTCCTTCTACAGTCTCGAGTATATATTAGTACACACATATTATGCTTTGCCATGGGGTATCTTGGCAACTATATCTAATAAAAGATGTATCCAAACAGCTGTAGAAGATAATCTTTAGCTTTATGACCTTTTGCAGCAACTGGAAAGATTCTTGCTTTAGAGCTCCCAAAGCATGAAAATGAAAGATCCACAGTTTTGTATCCTGCCTCTGCAAAAGCTAGTCATGATATAGGTATTCCTTTGGTTCCTAGTTGTGATATCATATTCGAATGAGAGATGCACAGTTTTTTAATCCCCTTTGCAAAATTTTGTTCATAGGATTTTGTCGTCATATGTTTTTTTAAAGTGTATTGTAAAATGGCGCATGGAATTTCTATAAATAATGCGATACAAATTGGTATGAATAAAATAAATAGAAATTAAGACCTAGCCTTTTTGTTTCGCAATAATGTGCTTGTACCTAAACACTTGGGGAGCTTCATGGATACAAGTTATTTAATGACTTTTGTGTAGCCACTCTTCAAGGTTAAACATTTAAAGAATCATAGTCATGAGATTTGGTATTATATAATCCATTCATAACTTATTTGGTTTCTTTCAACAAGTATAATAAATTGTGGTTGCACTGGATTTTGACCAAAATGTGGAAGAACTTGATGAATATTTGATTTAAGAAGACAATGTTCGTCTCTGTAATGGTTGTTACAAAATTCTTCTTTTAGCGTGTACATCTAGGTGTTTTGATCTTGTAACAACTGATTTGAAAATTGTTTTATCCTTTTCTATACTGTTTTGTTACAGTCTCGTACCAATATAATATACTTCCTTTGCCTCTCCTGTTTTTCCATTTTTCTATTTTAGTTGTACTAAAAGCAAAACATGGGTTCTGTATTTCAGAGGATGGCCTATCTATGCGTGGATTTTACATCACAAGATTGAATACGTACACAACGGTACATAACTTGGTTCTGACTATGTTGGTTTTGCAAAGTTCCCAGAGCTGGCATGACATTAGATAACCCTTACATTGGCCACGAAATATAGGAAGTTGTGGTTTTTTTGTCCTTTTGCGAAGTCGGAATTATAATATATAATTGAGTAATTAAGGGTGGGTTTTAAAAAACAAAATAGGCTACAGGTGGAGTTGCAAAGGCATCATCATGTGAACTGATCGACCCAAGTTCGAATCCTAGGCCTGTGCTTTTTTTATATTTTGTCATTTTATGTTTGTAGCTCTACGTATGTATATATACTTGCGGGCTCTTATGTAAACAGAAAATTAGTAGCAGAAGCGGCAAAGTTTCTAACATATGAACCAGTTGGCCCGAGTTTTAATCTTGGGCTCTATCTTTTTCCTTCTTGAAGTATATCCAATTTACCAACCGACTGCCTGGACTTCAAATTTTCAAAATGACCAAATAACCCTTGAACTTTCATAAGACACATTTTCACCCATTCCAATTTATTTTTAAATTGCTCAAAATCACCGGATGTAATTATTACTCTTAATATTATTAAAGTTATATTTATTTTTGTTTAATGTGGGATTTAAAATAATGCAAATATTTAGGAATTGAGTTTCTAACTTCGGATCGGGAAAATACCTCAACCCGGAAAAACCGAATATTCTCATTTTTTAAATTCGTTCCTGCTACGTCTCGAGTGTTTATTTCAGATTTTAGCTTCTACATTTTGGTCTTTTTTAACTACATTTTCACATAATATGTATGTTTATAAATCCCCCTGCAATGCATGGCCAAGAAATCCTAGTTCACACATACACCCACACACACTCGCGTTCGTGCACACACAGATACACACACACATATATAATATCTAGGAATTCTTTTCTATAAATCAGTAAACATCAAGTAGTATTAGGTTATTCATTAACCTAACCCTGTGTGGTTTCTACTAGCGTTGTCAAAGAAAGATATGAGTTTTGAAAGTGAGAAATACCTTTGATAATTTCGCCTTGCCTATTATAAGTTAACTTCTTGTATTGCAATATTATATGTAGTGATAGTTTGCTGTGATGTGGTTAAATTTGCAAAGCTTTTACATATATGTTATTCATGTTTTGACAGTTATATATATAGTTCAGATCTTTAGAGCAACGTAGACTATTTGCTATAATGTATTTACACACAAGTTGTATCAACCCAGTAAAAGAGCTTACACAAAGTGGGAGTATTGATTGATGATTGACTTGAAAATTGATTGTATATACTATAAGGTTAAAGCTGTACGACTTGTCTATTCTGATGTGTAAGTTTTTGTCTACCTGAGGCTGAGGCTCTCATTTCTCCATCTGTTGAGTGCTTCGGGACTAATGACGCCCATGAGCTTAAAATTTCACGTGAAAGTTGTAACTTCCTTCTATCTTCATATATATGCAAACCAGAATCATGTGTTTTCATGTGTTTTAATTTTTCACTCCTAGCATTGCAAATCATGATGGTTTATGATTATATCTTGTGTATTAGGAACCAGTCCAACACGTGGAACAAATGATTCTCCAGCAGGCGCTCACTGCTTCTGTAGTTGCAGTTGCATCTCCTTCCGCAATTCGGTATTTTTTTTCATTATCTGATGCCAATTTCTCTTGATATTTTTCTCTGTCTTGTACAAAATTGTATCCCAGCTTAGAAGAATAATTTGTATTCTTAATTTCAGCTTAGACAAAGTTTAATCCTTACACTTATCTCGCAACAGTGCTTGGGTTAATCTTTTACCTGCACCAGAGAAGTGGGGCAGTTCGGTTGCATGCATTGGTGAAACAACGGCTTCAGCTGCCAGAAAATTGGGCTTCAAAAGTGTATACTACCCATCTAGCCCGAGTCTTCAGGGGTAAGTAATAGTAATTCTCATACGATTTTGCGAACTGACGAACTCGACTTCTTCTAGAGAACTACCATCAGATATTCACAGATTTATTTACATTTTGGGGTACATAATTATGTGTTTTACAGATGGGTTGACAGCATTCTTGATGCATTAAGTGTCGATAATCGTTTCTTGAATGTCTAAGACAAATCATTGGGGCATCTTCTTTTCGAGGGAACTTGTATTATGAGAGCTCATGCTGATGTTTAGAGAACATGTTTAACAACACCTTGAGGAACATGTGGGTGTAAGGTATTGCTCTTTTTGCTACTGAGAGGTGATCATGTACATTTATTTATAGTGAAGAACCTCTTACTTTCTTTAATTGTATATAAATTGTCCATGCTGTAAATGACCATCTTATTTGTTAAATTAACTGTAATCTGGTACATCATGATTTTGACTTGTAGCCTTATACTAAAAGTTGTTGTAAAGCAAAACAATAATAAAAGAAAACTGAATTTGTGTTACCTAGCAAGTTACATACTACATTTTATGTGGTGTGATGCTGTCTGCCACTTCTTGGCATCCAGTGTATTAGAACTAACAGGCCCTACTTGAATCAAGCAAACGTTGAAGGGTTTGATCTCTGTTAAAAGAATTTTGATCAGAGATAACAAATTTCAGATGAATTATCTTCTGTTCAGTTGGTCCTTTTACATCTTATAAGAACTTGAACTACAATTACGTCAAGAATAGGATTTATTGCTTATTGAATTCATTTAACTGGCCAACTAGTGAATGGGGTTTGAAGATTATTCTGTCAAAGATGGAGGAAGTTTCCCTTGAAGGAATGATGAGATCATGACCAATGCTCTTCCTGGTTGGTAGCTTGGTACCGTGTGACCAGCACCCCTTACTGTGGTCAGTACCACCCCTTTGTAGCCTACCACATATCCTCCGACCTATCACATTGGTGGCATTGATTTTTGTTAAATTTGGTAGAAATATTATCTAAAATAGTTCTTGTTAAACTTTGGTTTTTATTCAATGTGATTTTGTACCTCTTGGTTATAGTACCATGGTCGCCAAGCCGTCTCTACTGGAAGCTTCAATTTGTTTACAGAGTACCTTGAGGATGTTACTGGGACCCTACCGTCGATGTCTCCACTGTAAACCCAACATAGATAAGTTTTATGTTTCTTTTGCATGTATAACATGCTTACCAAGTTCAAAGATTCATTAGAACCACCGCTTAATATTAGACTCACCTATATACCCAAACACTAATACCATTTGCAATTAGATGATTGATGGTAGGCAAAATGGTTGTTGGGCTATCAGTCCATCCAACACCACTATGTACAAGAGAAAGAATAGTCAGCTCTTTTTATTTCTGTTAAGCATGTGAAAACCTTGTGTGTTAATGATACTGGATAAATTAAAAAAAGAGTTACCCGCAAGGTGACCATGAGATATTTCGCACATGAAGAGCTTCTTGCACTTCTGCTCGATTTAGATAGGTGTATACATAATCATCAGAGCATGGATCAAAATTGTTGACCTATTTTCAGTACATCTTGTTAAAATATAGTTTAGATACAAGTAAACTTGTGTTATGAATCATTAATTAAATGATTAGGATACTTAGTGTCATCTTTCTGAGAGTTGCTTTATATAGATTTATACTTTATCTATGTAATAAAATGAGAAAACTTACAGATCCATGGGATCCAGGTTTTTGTGCACTGTGATCACATATTGGAGCATAAATATTGTATATGTCGATTCCGCCATATTCATTATCTCCTTGGCTTTGATATTGATCACATGTATCTGAGAAATTCCCTGAGACGTAGTCACAGTACTTGTTGATTCCAGCATTTGTCTCATCAGAGTTGAGAGCATGTGTCCAATAATAGTCATACATCCCTTCATAAGAAGTACTGTCATCAATCCAAGCATTCCCAATCTGCAAAAATCAAATGGCATACCCATGCAGAGCATTAGCGCATACACACTTGAAAGCAAATATATTTGGATTTTGTATTTACTTACAGCGATCCCGCTAAGATTAATGATTGTATGGTTTGTTTTCTTGTTCTCTGAGAGAATGAGGGAAGCTAGCTGTGGTACGTAGTGACCGGCATAGCTTTCACCTGTAATAAAGAAACCTCGGGTTTTGTATTGTGGGAACCTTTCTAACCAGTTAAGGAGGAAAGTGTAGGAGTCTTTAGCCGTGCTCTTATCTCCTATCTTCGGATAATCAGACGATCTGTTTGAATATGAGAAGCCCACTCCAGCGGGTGACTCCAAGAATATTACATTAGCCACTGAGCCACATTATCACGATTCAACCTTTTGCATCATGTTTATACAAACAATAGATCAATGGAAAGAATCTCTCACCATTGTTCCATGCATAGTCATTGCGGTAGAGTGTTTTTCCATCACTGTTGACCCGAAAAGGTCCAAGTTCTTCCATGGCTCCGTATCCAAAGGATGAGCATCCTGGCCCTGTAAAAATAAACTCAATTACCCATACAAGTCCTAGCTTAATTTATCCCTTGACTAATTCAATCATATGTGAGACCTAGCTTGAATGATTTCCAAAATTTAGTGTGATTATGATTTTATAGTTCTTGTAATGATTAAAACCACATAAATGTGTTATTACCTCCATTTAGCCACAGTACAAGAGGTTTGGTTGAAGAATTGTGAGGTGATTCGGCAAAGTAATAAAACAATGCCCTTCCAGCCTCTGCATCAACTGTTACATACCCTGCATAATGATCAAAATCCACTTCTGGTTGTCCTGGCAGCTTGCCAATCCTGTCGGCTTCCATCGACCCCTGTTGAGGTACAATATTATAAGCTGGAGATAAATTTGATATATCTTGTTTTGTCCATGGCTGTGCATGTGGTGGGTTCCCTGATCTTCTTGATTTGATCAATTTGTTTAGGTTGCTGATTTGGTTATCCTTGCTTGCAACAGTAAAAGCGAGAAGGTAAAGGGAAAAAACTAACAAATATGAGATGCGGGTCATTTTAGTTGTAAGTAACAATTCATATCATGCATATGTGTGTTTGTGTGTGTGTGTGTGTGTGTGTGTGTGTGTGTACATATATAGACACTGTTGGCAGCTGGCATGTTCTTGTTGCAATGTCATTTCCTAGGCTAATTTGTCCTGCTCTTTGGAATCTCCATTCTAGTAGATAGAATGAAATTCAGCAGTGACATTCCACAATATTTGCTCGTCAGCTTCTCCAAAGAATGCTTCTTTACGTGTCTAGTTGACAAAACATATGCCCAACTCATGCAAGTGCCTTTGGAAATATTTTTTCACATTTACATATAATTAATATGTGCGCGTGTGTATTCATAGGTGATTCCAGATATTCACCAATGCAGTTAAGAATCCCTCGTTAAGAATCTGGGTCAAGGGATCGCCAATGCATCAGGTCCAGGTGACCCATCCATTTGATCTTCCAATACCCATCTTTGCAAGCCTGTCAGCATCTGACAGTGTTATCTGATCTGCCAACGTGAACAAAGGACACCTCCTCAAAGTTAGACTTCAACAGCTCTACTCTTTGAATTACCTCCAAAAGGAAGGTAGGTACATCGCTACGCCTAAATAGTAAAAGTCAACGGCCAGGAGTGAATCAGAGTGAACAATCACCCTCTTGACTTCCAAGCCTCTTTTATTTCTAAGAACCAGTAATGCATAAAAAACAGCCTCTAGTTCAGCTTCCACCACCGTTGGAATTTAGTCCGTTTCCCTTGTAGCTTAATCTTCTAGCATGCCAATTTAACCATTTTTTTAAAAAGTAAATGTGCTATTCCTGGTTTTGGTATCTCTGTTAAATTTAATAGTAAGAATCATAATTAGAACAGAATTCGGTCAGCGAAATTCCACAATATCTGCTTGTAACTTCTCTGCTGTACCGCAACTTTATTGTTTTACATGTATACTTGTCGAATGATATAACTTTGTCATTTGTTAAGTGGACAAAGTACCCAAGTGGCGTCGCTTATGTTTGCGGTCGCTTACGAATAATTTCTTTTTCCTTTTGAAAATAGTTTTTGTTTTCTTTAAAAGAAATTATTATTATTATTATTTTTTTTATTATTGTTATTGTTATTGTAATTGTTATTATTTACGAGTAGTTTTCATGTTCTTTGAAAGAACGAAGGAAGTAAGCTAAGGTACGTAGTGACCTACATAACTTACGTGATGGAATCTTTTTAGCCGGTTGATGACCAAATTGTAGGAGGCTTTAGCTATGTGTTTGTTGCATGTCCTGTAGTTAGACAACCTCTTCGAATATGTGTTTGTTGTCTGCCCGAGTTTGAGACTGAATACTTTTTCAAGTATCCAATTCCCTCAAACTTAGGTTCTGATACCTAATTTGTAACACCGCTTTCGTAAACAGAGAATTTAATAAAATTCAGGTTTTAAATCTGTGTGGGTCCATTTGAGATTAAAATAATTCCAAAATAAGCAGCGGAAATTAAAATCAAAACTCTATTACTTATGTATAAGAATGTTCAATATAGTCCATCATTAATTCATAGTCCTAAGGGACTAATTTTAGCCTTTGGATCAATGACATCAATGGTCCAGATTAATTTTAAAATTTTTGGCGGTGACATTTTTTTAATTTTTCGTAACTCACATGTGATGCTTTTACAAATCACATGTGATTGTATACTGAATCACATATGATTGAATATTAAAATTTTAGGACTA
>JAUEJL010134605.1:0-11103 GCA_032274825.1 Drosophyllum lusitanicum | reverse complement strand
AATAGTGCTAAATCGGTATTCGGGATTCGGTATTCGGGACTAGTACCGAAAAAACAAGGTAAAATAGGTACCGGTACTGGTCCCGTAGTATGAATACTCGGTACGGTATTCAGTACCGTCTTTAAACCAAATTCGGTATTCGGTAAAACTGGTACCAGTACCGGTCGGTACCGGTTCCGGTACCATGCTCACCCCTAGTTTAAACCACCCAAAATTTTATTTTATTTTAAGTTTCAAGATTTTTGTTAAGTTAATACAACAAAAATACTCGATCGAAAAAAGTAAGATAGATACTCATACTTTTACTTGTAAATAGATGATTATCTATACTATCATTATTTTTATATCTACTAGCATGTTACCCACGTAGTGACTATAACAAATAATTTATATCCCATTTTCAAAACACAGGGTATTGGTATTCACGTAATATGGTAAAAAGGAATAATTTTCTTTTGATAACATGTTTATTGTAACACTCCACCGCCCCGCAGTACGTCGACGCACCACGGGGCAGTGGAGTGTTACAAAAAAGAGCTCAATTGGTGATATCACTTTGGAAAGAGTGGTATTAAAGGGTGAGGTATTGGGTTCAAGTCTCACCAACAACCTACTCTGGGAATGATCCAGGGGGAAGGGTTGGGGTGTATTGGGCTGAAGACCTGACATCTCTATGTCGGCTACCGGGTGGTCGATGCGTCGACGCACCGCAGGGCGGTGGGGTGTTACATCTATATTCTTTATCTTTTTTTATTTTCTTTATTTTTCTGTTATCCATATACTTTTTTATTGATTTGCAAAATAAAATTTGAAAACAATAAAATAAAATAAAAAAGATCACTTCTGTAAATTGTATGAAAATACATAGTATAAATTAGAAATTTGAAACTATTTAAAATTAAGAAATTAAGAAAATAGAGTAAAATAGTGGATAATTATGATATTTTACTTGATTATATGAGCTATTTAAAAATGTTTATAAATTGTGGTTATAGGTTATTCAGATTTATGAGTTTTACTTATACATAGTTTTTAATAGTTAAATTAAAATATTTATTATATGATAGAATATTTAAAAATGAGAGTTTAGTTATGAAATTATTTTTTTAATAATTAAGTTATTTTGTATTGAGTTGATTTTTTTAATATGGAAGGTTTAGTTACTAAAATAGAATGTAAGAATCTTTTCAACTTTATTTAATAGTTACTCCATTTAGTAGTTTTCATTTAGTTTATATGAGGGTAATTTAGTAATTTTAAAACACTTAAAATTTAAGAGTTTAAGCAAAAGGCCTAAGTGCTTTATAATATAGTATAGATACTAATATATAAAGCATTTAGCTTTGTCTCTCCTATAAATCTTAATCTCTCAATTTTAATTAATTTTAATTTACTAATTTACCCCTTATTTAAACTTAAATAGAAACCATTAATTGGAGTTAATTAGACTTTAAAATACATTTTATAATAACTAAACCTTCCATATTAAATAACATTTAAAAATGTTAAGTCAATGAAAATTAATTTTTAACCTATAAAATATTAAATAAAAATGACTTCATAAACATAATATTTTAAATATTCTATCATAAAACAAATATTTTAATTTAAGTATGAGAAAATATGTATAATTAAAATTCATAAACATGATAACATGTAACTTGAATTTATAAGCATTTCTGGATTTTTATAAATAACTTATATAATTAAAATAAAAGGTTTAATTTATAACATATTTAACATTCTCTTTTTTCCTTTATTTAAACTCTTAAAATTAATGAAAAATGACCAATATACTATTGAATATCATTATAATTTTTTTAAAACACAAAGATCTGCCAATACTCTTTCATGACAACATAATCTTGAAGCCATGATGTGTTTTTATCATCTTTTTTTAGATTTTTCTTATTTTATTGTTTTTCAGAAGTTATTATAAACATTAATAAAAGAGTTGATACAGAAAAGAGATATAAAATAAACAGAAAAATGAGAAAGGAAATGCAAATGTTGCAAATAGAAATTATTCGATGTCACCATTAATATCCTACGTTATCGAAAACGAACATGTTATCAAGTGAATACCATAGTGTGTGAATTATTTGTCACCACCACATAACGTGGGTACTATACTAGTTACATTATAATACATTAACATTCTCTCCTATTTTACTTAATCCCTTAAAATTTCAGCAATTGAAAATATTCCCCTCTAATAACTTTCATTTTTCAGTTATACATTATTTCTTTTACTTTACAGATTTACCAATAAACACAATCTTTCATAACTACATACTTCTCCACCCACAAAAAATTAAAGAAAAAAATTATTTTGTTATTTTTTAGAAATGGATTTATTTCACAGAATAGTAACCAAATTTGAAAATTGTACTATGGTCACCTATGACAATTTCACAATGTGAAATAAAGGAAGAAGTGACTTTACTGAAATAGTTTTCAAACTTAGTTATTATTCTGTAAATTTTCCCTTTTAGAAATTTGTTTTAAAAGTAAAGAAAAGAGTTCGATGGAGAAAAAGAGAAAGAAATGAAATGACATGTTACCGGGTAGAAACTATTCGCGAATACCATACACCTATATTCTATAAAACGACATGTTACCGGATAAAAACTATATATTCGCCACCGTAACATTACGCGGATACCATGTAATGTAAATATGAGACGTTAGTGGTTCATGAATTATGGTTCTACATGTAAAATAATCCCTAGTTATTCAAGTATAAAATTAAACTTACTACATCTAAATTGCTTACGCATATTAGTTAGTGGAACCCTTAACAATCAGATTAATCAGGATCAGATTCAGTAACTGGAGAAGTAATAATCAAACACTCATTTTTAAACACAATATCAAGCACCTAATTAGGGGCATATTGTAGAGAGCCCAAATGATTAGGTTATGGTAAATGGGGAAAAAAAAAATCAAACTTGGATTGATTTCACAACAAAGCTTCAAACAAGAAATGGTCTCTAGACAGCAAAACACAAGGTTTAGAACAACATGTATATACATCCAATATGGTGAGGCTGTTTAGAATGTCATTTGCTAATGGGAAAACTTGTAATACAAGATAAAAATGATTGCAAGCACAAGGGCTCCAATCAAAGAGGCAAGGATCCACTTGTTCTTTGACATCCTTCTTGACATGGCTGTCAACACTTTCTTACTCTTATCAATGGCATCATCAACCCCATGAAGCTGCCAAAACAAGCACAAAATACTTGTTATCATGAACATTTTGTATATGTCCAACTGAAAATAACCATGATATGCAACATTAGTGGTGGCATTTTCAACTCGTTTCATCGGAAACGGTTGTGTTGTATTTTGTTGGTAACAGCTCAAACAGGTAAAAATAGGAATTTGTTACAAATGAAAAGGGTCAATAAATCGAGCATGTTAAACATGTCCAGTGTCTATACCCCCAAAATCTTTCTCGTTTAAAATGAAATTATATTAATATTATAATGATATAGTTTTCCTAATCATATTTGGTACTTGAATAGTTAAAATTATTTACAAAAGTAGAAAAGAGAAGGACCAAAGACTAATGGCAGTCGACGTAACCCTGTCCATTTGACCTGCACATAAAAATTACCGGTTCGCAAGATGATTGGCATCTCACCAAGAGTAAGCATATCTTGATTGATATTACTCAAGTCTCTCCATGAATTAACAAACGAAACATGAAGCAATAACAGAAAACCCATGATCACAAGAGAATATCTAATACCAGGTTTAAAACTTGGTTTGAATTATATCAAATCATTATGGTGTTCTATCCATAGACCATTTCGGCTAAACCTTTTACTAAATTCTGTAAACTGGTTTTGCTTTTCTGAAATGTAGTTTTCTAAATGGTTTAATGATGGTGATTAGAGATCCTAAAATGCGCCAGGTATAAAAGGTTATTTGCTCTAAAGAGGGGTAATAATGGAAATTGGGTGTTTATAAAGACTTAATGACTCTTGACATGAAGATGTTTCATTCACCTTCTTTCATCATCTAACTTCTTAATTTTGTTGGTCATGTTTTTATGGTGAGGATATTCATCTCATTTATTTACACAGAAAAAGAAGATCGAAAGGGACTATAATACGCTCCATTTACTGCCTAAAAAAACAAGAACGAGAGATGTAAAAAACCTTTGCATGGGAGTTTAGGAGAGTTTCTCGCTGCTGATGTAAATCTTGAAGAATTGAGACGCCAAGCTCTTCTGTTTCAAACACAGCTCTCCTGCTTTCCTTAATTCTATCACTAGATTGATTTAGTCTCTCTGTTGACATTGTCAGTCTTTCTCGTTGATCTGCAGAAACCTGTACCATTTACCAACAGTTGAAATATTTTCCGATCTACTTATGAAACCACATAAAATGTCCTCTACTATTTTTTTTCCCAAAAACTGGGAATTTCTTATTTTTTTTAGTCAATAGTTCACATCATGAAAACTGAATATCATAGATCCACCTCCTACGTCTTATAATCTTACAATTTGTTTGATTACCTTGCCAAAAACCAACATCAAAGGTTGGTTGAGCATAGAAAACCTAAATTTAGATTTTAGATATATATTTCTATTCCAAGGGAAATAAAATCCAGTCTACAGGGACAAACGATTCATCACACAAAACATAGAATTCAAGGGAAACAAAATAAATATAATAAAAACTATAGGCATGCATGTCGTCACAATTTTATATGAGGACTTACCATATGAGCACTGGCCATTCCAGACTCCAGTAACTCCTCATGTGCGGTTTGACTGGATTTAGCTGAAGCAAGTTTCTTGACTTCCCTTTTCAACTTGGTCAAATCAGATTTGTATTCTCGAAGCTTGGCAAGCAGCATTGCCTTCACACTTGGCTGCAAACTTCTTGCTTCAAGATCCATTTTTCTTATCTAAAAAAAAACAATTTTCACTATATAAACTATGAACCAGAAACATGGGAAGCTTTAGACTAGTATAAATATTTTAAAAAAAAGATTAAAAAAAGAGATTTTTCATTACCAGAACATCAGCATCATCTAATCCAGATTGTAGTTCTGATATCTCTTGCCTTTTTTGCTCTTCATATCATAATCAAGTTACAAGTAAAAGATCAGTTCTCAATTACTATAACACTGATTCGAGCAGGTGAGCAATGAAACAACATATATACACGTAAGCGCAGCATTCCAGATCTAAACACTTGCTTAACGACATATAGGACTTCATAAAGAATGCTACCACAAAAAAGGGAAAAAGGGAACAGAGACTAAATAAGGTGGGAGTGTTTGATTAATTAGTCAAATGTCTAATATACCCTTCAAAGGCGTCTTAGAAAAGGTAATTGATTTGGACACAACAAATAATTGCTATTTGACAATTGTACCCACATATCATAAGAAAAAAGAGAGGTATTTAACATATAAAGATAAAATTGTCAAATGGTAACTCTTTGCTGACTGCTGTGTGCGTGTGGATCGATCAATTTTTTGTGGGATACAAATCACCTTCCTTTAAAATCAGTAGCACCGCCACCAATTTGCAGAGCATTCTTGTGGTCACACATTCTTTTAAATGTTAAGTGGAGATTCAAATAGTAATGCTATATTATATATTTATTTTCAAGACGATGTTGATTAAACGATAACGTACAACAAAGTATATTCTATTATTCTATACAAACAAACATTACATAAGTAACTACCCATAACTTAAACAGAGTATATAACCAGTAAGGAAAAGAAAAAGATTTAGCATGATCACCCAATAACTTCTCAGCAGATTCAGGTTCTCGTCAGAAATATTTCAATCGATCTGTGCAGTGTTTTTTTGGCTTATTTGGCAGTGGAGAAACAAGGTTCATCATGCAAAGCCGGATGAAGTTCAAAAAGTAAAAGTCGGAGATATTTTCCCAAGTATTCAAAGAATTTCGGCGTTTTGGATCGGAAATAGGAGGCCGCCACTGAAGGTATTCTGGGATTATTAAATACAAGCTCCATTTGTTCTTCACTGACGATTGGATCTTTATTGCCTTTAGATTGGGGATGTAATTAGCTCCTATGTTTCTCCTTTTGTTTGAGCTTTGATCTTTGGATTTTGGTCTCATCTTTGAGACTTGGTTTGTAAGCTCATTCTAATAATATTATCTCTTTGCCTTTCAACAACAACAACAAAAACAGTAAAGATGACAAATTTACGCATACTTGAAGATTGGAGTATTATTGTTACAAGTAGAACTCAGTGGTAATGACATTGCCATAGATAGTGTATTAGTATCATTGATGTCAATATCTACATACTTTATAGATTAGCATGACAACATTGATATTATGCTCATCAGCAATTATCACTAAGAAGTAAGAACATGTTGACTGTATGTCATAGCATGAAGAGGCAAGGTAAGCCAGACAAAGTGAATGAGCTGACTTTGTGTCACCAACTCAAAGTATGACATGACTCAGACTGAAGGTAAGCCAAATCACTAAGCAACACTGATTGTGTGTCATAAGCTGAGCTTATCCTTAGTTTCTCAATGCCTCAATGAAGATATCATATTGAGGAACAATGGTCTGAGCTGATCAAGTGAGGAAGAAATAAAGCAGAGTCAAATACAGCGGTGAAAAAAGAACTGGCTAGCTAAGTGAACATCAACAATCAGTTACAGACCAGCAGGGACCATCTGAATTAGTCAAGGATTGTCAATACTTTCACACCTCAACGAAAAAAACCTCTTCTGCTCAAATACGCTTTGCAAAGACGAATCAAAGAAAGATCCAAAAATTAAATACAAAGGTAAAAAAGCAAGGTGAACTTTCTACCTTATAAGAAAAGGCATCTGTTGCTTTTAGAAGAAAAGGTCAACCTTATGCTTTTAGCTTGGGTGGTTGAAAAAGGACAATTTGCTTTAGGTCCTTCACCAACATGCTAAAGACACGTGGAAGCTTTCGTGATGAATATTAAATGTGAATGGTGCCTAAACTCTAGTATAAACACTGATCCCCAATCACAAACAAAAAGGGCTACTGATTAGCGAACATCGCTGATATCACAAACATATCCAGCCAGCAACCCCTCTGTCTGAGATAATAGAGCAATGATCAGTCAGTGTGTTTACTGATCTTGAGAGTACCTTTAGTTTGACAAGTTGTTATTTCGAAGAGCTTGTTTAAAGTAGATTTTAACTGTTCTTTGGAAACTGTAAATCGTTGTAACCTTATAGCCAATCTTTCCTTTTACATTTTCATCTTACACATTGTTGTGTTTCATTGCCATCAGTCAAGCATCTGTGAGAAAGGGACCACTAATCCTATTTAATACGGATGAAAGCTGAAAAATAATTACGCAGATGAATAAATCTGAACCAGATTTGGCAGCCACAAAAACGGGGCAGAATGGGACAAAAAAGTGTCAATTTAACTCTTTATTTGCAGAATTTGGATGATCCCGTGAAATCATTTCATAGATGTTCACTGAGATCTTTTTACAAAATAAATCAACTTCGATAGCAACTTTTTGGATAACTTGTAAAGCACTAATACTCGTAAGGTGTTAAACAGGAATGTGGTAGCCATCTGCTTCAAAAGTTTGTCAAATACCTTTGCAATTAGTATGGGACATCCCACAGATTGAAATTTGAAACTTCTGCAATTGTCATTAGATGCAGGGTGCATATACGATACATGTAACACTTCAATTCTGGTTCTCAAGGATATAAACTCTTGACAACATTTATATCGTTAACTCTCTTGTTTCATGAGCATCACCAAAAGAATTTACTGACATAAACTTTCTGTTTTAGTTATGAGCAATACTGCTTGCAGTGCTAAAAAAAATTATGTGCAGAAATCAAAACAAAACTAACATTTGGGACTACAAAGGAGTGTGGAGTCTTCAAAGATGATCACTCCTGAGTGTTTAGATAAAGAAACACGTTTACAGTTATCTATTCATATTGGTGAAAAAATCTATTTTCAATAAGCAGCTTGAGATTGCTTATTTCAAACGCTTATTCTTCTTGGTTCATTAAGTGTATCCTTAGGGTGAAATAAGCTATTTCAATAATGTAGCTCATTATCTGCTCTTGCTTATAGGCATAATCTGTATAGAATGGAAATCACAAACACTCCTCAACATCATCGAATTGAGTAAAAGAATGAAAAAAAAGGATAGCTTGCTGATCAAAACGATCAGAACAAAAGACAGTCATAATTGGAAAAGGATAACAGTCAGTGACAGTGAAGAATGTAGACAAACAGGTCAATAACTACTGACGACAGAAAATGTGCTTTCCAAAATATCGAATACCTTCATCAAGAATTGAAGCCACTGCGTTGCATTTTCTTGACAAATTCGTAGACAGCTCACAATACTGTCGCTCGTATCCTTCGAATACTTCACTCATCTCTGTCTCTCTTCTACAAAATACCTTCGATCAATACCTGCTTTGAATCCAAAATTAAAATCACAATGCAATCATCTCCCGCTAATCATAAAATCTTAATATTACTACGAGAAACCATGATCACTATATCGAAAAAAAAGGATCGCTTAAACGAATCCGTCACTCTCGCAAGGCAAAATAATCTGATAAAGTACTAACTCACATCTAAGGGAATCATAAATCCTTAGAACTGAGACGAGGATTCGCTTTCATAAATCTTATAAGTCGAAAAATCGATCAAATTTGTAGAACCCTAATTCGTGATCCAGTCAATAAAATAGAATCAATTGTTCTTGATTAAAGATGAAGGTGATAATATAGAACAAAAATTTGATATACTGACATCAATTGAATTGCAATCACTACGAGTAATTGAGATTGTAGATCGATTACTTACAAACACGAAGAGTATTTTGATGAAGATCTTGACGAAGAAATGATATTCGTAAATGATAGTTGTTCATTAGTACATTCTTGGGAGGTGGGCCCGTGTTATAGTGTCCGCAGGCTTCCGGAATGATGGTAAAAAGTAAAGTTGACCCGATTTTTTAACAATTTTATATAATTTGTCATCAAATTATTATTTTGCTTCGTTGAAATTAGACAGTGTTTGGGATTCATTTCTGAAAAAAAAAACATTTAAATTATATATATTTTCTTAATAAATAAGTATTATGAAAAAGACGTGTTTATCCTTTCCTTACTATTTTCAAACAAAAAGGAATGCATATGTTTGGAAATATATAGGTAAATAAGTTATTCGACGGATGGTGTAAATGTCTTTATAGGAATACCTATAATTTGCTTCTAAGAGTAAAGTTCAAAATTGTGAAGCACGACCGTGTCTTGTTAAAGCATATGAACATAGGGTGTGCGTCTCTGCACTGGCTTCATTTGTTAATCACAGTCGTGCCTTGTTAAGGCGCACGACCCTACTTTTTTTTACCAAAATTAAAGATAACCCAAACTTGATTAAATTTGACTTCAGCTCTAATTTATCCTATATTAGCTATATATAGTGAATTTGGGATCCGGTTTAAGGAGTTTAAAAAAACAAAAATCTCATAAACATATAAACAAAGGTTAGGAGTGATTCAAGAGGTCTTGCAGGATCATTAGCTAGCACCAAGGATTGCACCAAGTTTCTATTGCGCTAAAGGAAGGAATGAAGGATTAGAAATTGATTCAAGTGTTTCTAGAAACTACTAACATTGAAGGTAATTTTTTGGACTATCTCCTTGTTGCTAATTTGTGTGCGAGTTTCCCCATTTGAGTGTTTTATGTTGGTTTTGTCTTCCATTGTGCTTAAAATTTGTTTTTGAAAACTCGGTGTTGTCAGACTCATAAACATTTATATGAGTAAGTATTCAAATGATTAACATATCCTTCACTTAAAGTGATTATGAGTATGGCAACATCTATCATGGATGTTGCTACAATAATATATCATATAATCTATTTTAAAAGTTGTTTCTCAAATGTATGTGCAAAGAAGTTTCAACACCTCATAATGTATGTCTTTAAAGGAAAAAGGAGTGGTGATTCCTTACCGTTTCGACAACATCATCACATCAGTTTTTTTCTTACATCATCCAATCCACCACTTAACCCATAATGGTCACATTCCACTACACCATAATACATCGCTAACAAATCAAATTGAAAAATGCACAAAATGAGTCCACCTTTACACAACACACATTCCACTTGTGGCAATTACAACATTTCGTGGCAATCACAACATTCCTGCTCCCACCACTAAGTGAAAGTATGTGAGCACTCCTCACCACTTTGAGTGGTAGTAACCCTAGGGGTGTAAAAAAAGGCCGGAGCCGAATAATCCGACCACCTTGTTTTAATTTCAGTTTAACTGGATATGGTTAATCGCATTTCGAGTGGTCCGTTTAGGTGTTAAATTTAGTGTGTTTAGGTCCAATAAAAGTTTCAAATCAATTTGTGTTTGTTGAGGTGTTCAAAACATGTTCACAACGTCAATTTCCACCTGCTGCTATCTTCAGGTCAGTTTTGTTAATGGCACTATTTCGGGGCCTTAACAGTTTTAGTTTTGCATGATTTTTGGTCTGTAGGTACGAAATATTGTAGTTTAGTTTTAATAATTTTTATGGATTTCCTAAATTCATTTGGTGAGGTTTATGTGCGAGATTATTAAGATCTCTTTGTAGCACCTTCATTTTCTCGTGTCTTGCGTGTTTATTTGCGTTTCTCGAGTAGTACTTCAATTAATTTGAACATTAAAAAGCTAATTAGTGTGATTTGGACTCCTAACACCCGATTTCCCAATAATAATGATACTCTCTTACCCTATTCTAGGTTGTATATTAAGTTGGTTTTTAATGATTTAAACAACGGTTCAAACTACTTGTGATTCTGTCTTAGGTTCTCCCATTTTATGTAATAGAGAACCACTAATAAACATCTAACCATTATATTAATAAATTCTACTATAATTTAAATGAAACACATTATGTTAAACTAACATGTACCCATTACATTTATTTATCTCATCACCAGCTCATGCGCGCGGTATACCCTTTGATGCACAAATTTATACTTAATACATGCATGAGTACATTTGCATCAACCATAACCATAACCAGACAATATATATATATATATATATATATATATATAT
>JAUEJL010134594.1:0-11104 GCA_032274825.1 Drosophyllum lusitanicum | reverse complement strand
AATTTCACGTACCTTTCATTCACTGTCTGTCATATAAAATACTCACATATCGCTTTCTTCTTACTTCCAATTAACATATCAGTACATTACTCCGATATTCACATAACGACTCACAATTGACATTTCAACATCCACTTGATAGAAATCACATCACGCCAATCTAATCAATTTTACTTATGAATTCCATGAATTCCCAAGGTTCATCACGCATAAACGCAATTCATTCTCAGTTATCTGTATAACTCGTTCTACTCATCTTATCTAATAGGAATTCAGTCGTACTGTTCATCTCACGTTTCCATTCTTGTAGTAAACTCATTTAGAAGTTTATTACTTGTAGTAACAGGTGACTGAGGTGATTGTTTTGGTGATGCTGGTGTGGGTAGGGACTCAAGAGGTGTGCCAGATGATATAGGCTGCTGGCTTGACCCCTCACCAGATGTAGTGATCACTCCTACCATTGTAGAGAACAGAGGAGTGATAGTGCGAGAAAACCCTTTTCCAACCCTTCTTATATTTGCCAAAACTTTCTTGGTATGAGAGAGCGTGTCACATATTTTTGAATGGGCTGTGACAAGCCGTGGATTTTAGCATAAAAAATTGTTTGTATGAATCTAGGATACATAATTTTTTTTGAAGGATTGGTGATATTCCACACCAAATTATTAAAAATCATTTGAGAAAAATTAAATGTTTGATTTGTTCCCAAACACACATATGTAGTGCCAATGTTGTGCCAAATTAATTCAAGGCATTTCTTTTTTTGGAAATGCATTGTTGTATAGTGTGCGCAAGAAACTTCTATTGAGGTGATAGGAGGGCTTTTTGGAAAGTCATAGTAGTGAGAGTGCCTTCATATCCCATACGCCTGAATTGTTCAAGAATAAAGTCATTGGAAAATGTTTCAATAACTGAGGCATTATCCAATCTGAGATGCATGCAAATTGAACTTTCAGTTATGATCACCGGCTTGCCAACGACTGTTGCTTTAATGCATTTAGAACCTTCGAATTCCTCTGATGGTGTAGTGATCTAGAAATCAGTCATATAATCAGTGTATATGGTTGGGTTCACCTTAAGTGCACGATAGATGTGTGACTTACGTAAGAAATCTATGATTTTATGGAATCCAGTTGATTCCTTGACCTTTTGTAGCATAGCTAACATATTGTGCTAATCACAATACGCTAGACCAACATTAGATTGAGAGGAGGATGAAGAACTTGAAGCCATTCTAATGAATTTGATGTTTCGAGAGAAAGATGGAATGTAATCTTGGACGTTAGGGTTTTGAAGAACTCAAGAAGATGGTTATGATAAGAAAGAAATAAAGTATTTTGGTGTATGATATGTTTGCGTAACTCTGAAATCACTTCCTAATTTGGCTTTTATACTTTGAGATTTATTCCAAAGGCACCTGCAATAACTGCAATTCCAACGGCTCCAAACTTTTTTAGTACTAATGGAAACAAAAGTACTAAATATTGAGAGCAGTACTAACAAAGTTGAGTAATATTAATAAAACTAGCAGTATTAACAAGTCTATTAGCATTAAGATGCAAGACAAAATTAATAATGTTAACTAAAATAGTTCCACTAGTAGTATAAAGTATATGACCAGCAGTATTAACCTGAAACACAGACAAAACCTTAGTTTACCTATACTAAGCAGTATTCAGATGATTTTGAGACATTCAATATGGAAAACATCTTGAAAAATGATTATGCTAGAACCAATCACTCTTACCCGTGATTCTTTCTCCTTAAACAACAAATCTATTAATAAAACAACCTTACCATCATGCCATTTTAGAACCTTTTTAAGACATTAAATGTCTCATGTCATGTGCTTAGAGTAGTCCCTGACCTGACCTACTCTACACATGAAATTAAATGATCAATCTATTTTGGGAACCCAAGCCAAAGTGGTCTTGGGTTGTCCTTAAGCATCAATGTAGCTTATTTCCTTTAACACTTGAGTTTTTCTGAGATCATCAAAATTTATAACATCTTGACTTTAGTATTTTGAAACACTTTTAGTATTAATAGTATTGGCGGTACTAACAGAGCAATCAATTTTAACATTGGTTTCAGTATCAATAGACTCATCAGTATTAACAATGCAACCAGCACTAACATATGCTTTCATCTCTGGTTCATTATGAGTACTAGTAGATGAACTAGCTTGAGATTTTGAACTAGTTTCATTTACTCTTATCCACACTTTCTTTTTAGGCTTGATTGATTTTTGAAAAACTTTTGATTTTGCTTTGAACACTAGTTGCTTAGCCTTAGTGGTATTAACAAATCTTGGTGCTGCTGGTTTGTTATATTGAATGTTTTGCATTATTCTTAAAAACACCTTTGCTCTTTCATATCTGAATTGATTTCTTTTGTTGATTGGATTAAAGAAACATGTTTTTGCAAGGTGATTTGTTTTTCCACAGATAGAGCATGGTTTTGGTTTAAGTTTTTTGAAATTGATACCATAATTATGTGTTATTTGTTGAGTCCAATTCCTCTGATTTTCTCTAGCAGTTGATTTGTGAGTAGTGCAGTAAGAACAATGAGTTTTTTTAATAGTTGACTCAACTACCTTCCCCTTTTCTTTGACTCACTCAGATTTAATATAAGAGGTTCCTCTAAAGTCATTAGTGATTACATGATTCTCTTGAGGAATATTTTCATGTTTAACTACTTTTCCATCTCTTTTTCAGACTTATCCACTTCACATACCTCTATTTCATCATCTTCTTCAACCTTCCTACAAGTGGATGAACTAGGATCAATTTTAGTAGCTTCTAGGGGAATCTCCTCATGTGTATACTTACCAACTACATCATTTGTTGGAGGAATGTAGTTCGATTGTAAGGTGGTGCAACACTCTTGTACCCTATTCCTGATTTAATCTTATCATGAATTTGAGACTTAATCAAGTTCTCAACTGTCGTGGAAGCATATTTTAGTTTTTCTACATCAAGCTTAATTCTAACAGATTCTTTCTTAGCTTCCTAAAGTTGCTTCAAAGTCTTTTCTAACTTTAAGGTTAATTCTTCTTTCTCATATTTAGCATAAGCAAGATCATCCTAGTATTGTTTTTCATTCTTAATATATGCTTTTACTTGCTCCTCAAAACTTTCTATGATCAAACTAGTCTTTCTCATTCTTTCTTCCCATTTGGTTAAAGTGTCACACATGCTTTATTATGATCTCTATACTTCATAATAGTATGAATGCATTCTTTTGAACAAAGTTGAGCTTTTTACCTCTTTTGTAATGTCAGTAGGAGTTGATGTGATGTCTGCCTTCAGTGCTTGATTTTGTGTGCTATATTCTACATGATCACTCCAATCAAATCCAAGGTCATCTTGAGATACCAATGTTGTTTCTCTAGAGCTTTCTTGCCTTCTTTCACTCTTGCATTCCCTTGCAAAGTGACCCATCTTGTGGCATTTGTAGCATTCAACCTTGCTTTTATCAAAAACAGCATTATCCTCCCCTTTAAAAGCAAAATTCCTTCTGCTAGTCTTTTGAATGAACCTTTTAGCCATCATGCTAAGCATGGACATTTTCCACTTGATGTCCATTTCTTCCAAATCATTTGGTTGAATTTGGTCCATATCATTATTAGTCAGTGCAGAATGCACATAATTAGCCAAAAAAACTTCCAAGACAGTATCAGTTGTATTTTCAGATTTGATTTGTTGATTTGACACTTCAGCATCCTTTGAATTGCTTGATCCCTCAGATCCACTTCCCATAGAAGACAGAAAGGCAACATTTTGAGAAGTACCTGAAGTTTTTCTATTTGCTTCAACCTCACCTTCAAAGACTCTTAGATCATTGTACAGATCATCAAGATCTTTGTCTTCTAACTCATCACTTTGCCTGAAGGACACAATATACATAGACCATTCATCTGCCAAAGACCCGAGAAACTTCTTGTTCATATCATCTTGATCAATTTTGACACCAATAGTTGCTAGTTCTCCAATAAGCTTGTTGAACCTATCAAAGGTTTGTGTCATTGATTGTTCTTTTCTAGCCTTAAAGTTTCCATATTGTTGCTTCAAGTAAGATCTCTGATTTCTTTTGATACTTTTGGTTCGTGCAAATCTTTTCTCCAGTGCTTCCCATAGTTCTTTGCATTATTGTACCTGCTAAACTGATGTTGATACTCATTTGGAATACCCAAGAGAAGAGTACTCAAGGCTTTCATCTCACTGTCTTTCTTTTCTTTCTCTATCGTTGCTTGGAGAAGGTCTTTTCTCTACATTTCCATCTTCATCAAATGCCACTGCTCCTTTTGGCCATTTTTAGTGACATCTCACATAGTATAATCAATGAGTAGAATATATTGCTTAATGGGGAGTTTTCACATGTCAAAATCATTTGATTTCAACATTGGAACTTTAGAGACCATAACTCCCTCATTCATGTCAACCATATTTTATGACAAACAGAGATTTGAATCAAGAAATATTGAGTAACACTGTTATTTTCAACCCAAAATTTTTAAATAACTACGGAAGCGATTATAAATATATATACAAACCTGTTTACAAAAGATTATAAGTAAACAAAATACATACTGATATCAAAAACCAGTATATCAAGACCCAGTGTTACTTAAGTTTACAAATGGCTCATTTTTAAAAAAATATATCAGAGTGGCAGTCAAATATCCCAAAAACCAACACCAACTCTCAGCTCAACAGCCACACTTACCAAAACCTGCAAAATGAAGTGAAAGGTGGGGGATTAGCTTAAAGCTAAGTGAATGGAAACTTAACCAAAGAAATAGCACCAGCCACAACAATAAGGATACAATAACAACAAGTAAACAAACAACACCGAGGACTGGCGCTTCTGCAGAACCTGTAACCTATGCTGGCCAAGCAAAGGTTTACCGATAGCACATTTGCTATTCTCACATAGTAATACCCTTAAGTTGCAACGAATGCCTCAAAAGATCTAATTATTGATTAGCCGATAGCAAACGATCCCAGCCCAAAGCCCTACCAAGCTGACCTCCCTCAACTATGTGCACATATCAAAGACTCCATGATTAATTAATACATAACCACTTAATCAATCATCAAACTAAATAGTCCTTCAAGGCATCAATCATCAAACAGTTGCAACCATAACCGTTACAACCAATAACTACCCGTGAGTTAAAAGTCCACTCACCTGTGTTCTCCAATCTGCAAGCCAAGTAGTCTAATGTCACCAAGTCTTCTCCTTACCTAAGAACACACCACAACCCGAATTAGAATTCAAGTCCCATATAACTCCAAAACCAAGTTATTTCTTAAACGGGTCAAAACTCACCCAAACACGAGACTGATATGTTTTCATTCCTCGCGAGTCATCATTCAAATCATCATTCCTTTTTCATCATAATCTCTGACTTCAAATTTTCATCTTCTAGAGCTTTCAGCTGAGCAGCTTTCAATTTGTTCACTAAGTTAGAAACTATCTCCACTCACATAAAATGAATACTATCACGGGCTCCCTTGTGGCTCAAAGCATCAGCTACACAATTAGCTTTCCTCGGATGATAACGGATCTCGCAATCATAATATTTAATAAGTTCCAACCACCGCCTATGACGTATATTAAGTTCTTTATAAGAAATCACATATTGCAAACTTTTATGATGAGTACAAATAACACATTTCATACCGTATAAATAGTGTCTCCACAGCTTCAACGTAAAAACCACTACTACAAGTTCTAGGTCATGGGTCGGATAAATTTTCTCATGAGGTTTCAACTGACACGAAACATAAGCAATTATCCGATCACGCAACATTAAAACACATCCCAAACCTGTAAATGAAGCTTCACAATATACTATAAAATCATGAGATCCATCCGGTGAAAGAATAGGAGCTTGACACAATAGTTGTTTCAAAGTATGAAATGCTAATTCCTATTCATCGTTCCATCGAAATTGAACATCTTTACGGGTTAACTTTGTTATTGGACTTGCAATTTTGGAAAAGTCTTTAATAAATCTGCTATAATAACCCGCTAATCCTAGAAAACTTTTGATTTCTAAAGGTGATTTAGGAACATTCCAATTTATAACTGCTTCAACTTTAGCTAGATCAACTTTAGCGCCATCTTTACAAATAACATGCCCCAGAAAGTGAACCCCACACATCCAAAATTCACATTTTGAAAAATTAGTAAAAAGTTGTTCTCGTTTCAAAGTTTCCAACACTTGTTTCAAATGAACTTCATGATCAGACTCAGTTTTAAAATAAACAAAGATATCATCGATAAATACAATTACAAATTCATTTAAAAATGGTTGACAAACCCGGTTAATTAAATCCATGAATTCAACAAGGGCGTTAGTTAAACCGAATGGCATGCATAACTAAAAATTCACAATGACAATACCTGGTAATTAAGAAACACAGTCTTAGGAATATACTCGTTAAACACACGTACATGGTGATAACCCAATCGTAAATCAATTTTTGAAAAATATGATGCATCCTGCAACCGATGAAACAAATCATAAATTCTAGGTAAAGGGTATTTGTTTTTAACCGTTTCTCTTATTCAATTCCCGGTAATCAATACTCATCTATTAATTACCGTCTTTCTTTTTAACAAATAAAACCGGTGCACCCCACGCGGAAGAACTAGGACGAATAAAATCCCTATCCAACAGATCCTGAATCTGTGACATCATTTCCCTAATTTTAGAAGCAGCTAACCTGTAAGGAGATTTAGCCATTAGGCTGGATCCTGAAATTAAATCAATTTTGTATTCCACCTCTCGAACCAGAGGAAACCGAGGAAATTCATCAGGAAACACTTCCGGGTATTCCGAACTTCCCGAATTTATGAAACTATCTGCTTTTCCTTTTCAACATCAACAACATAAGCTAGAAAAGATACAAACCCTTTGTCCAGAGATTTTATAGCCTTCATGAACGATATAATAGGAAAAGTAGACTTAATCCTCTCTCCGTGAGCCACTACGTGTGACCCGTAAGATAAAGGGAAAGAACTCAGTTTTTTATGACATTTAATACTAGCCCTAGGCTGGCTCAACCAGACCATGCCCAAAACCACATCAAATCCAGATATAGGTATTAAAAGAAAGGAAACTGGAAAACATCTACCATCAATATCAATTTTAGCTCCAGACACAGACGTTGTGTCTGGAACCATCTTACCATCAGCTATCTCCACTTCAAGGGGAGTAGAAACAACATAAGTAGGCAAATTCGATTTATCATAGAAAGTTACATAAATGAAAGAGCGATTGGCTCAAGAATCAAATAACACACGTGCATGTATGGAGTTTATTAAAAACATACTCGCAATGACATTATCAGTTGTAGTAGCATCATCCACTGACATACGAAAAGTCTTACCCTTGGGTGTAAAGGGGTTCTTTCTCTTCTGAACCACTAATGTTGATGATCCCCCGCCCCTTTCCCCTGACCCTGACCCTGTCTTCTTGGCAGAAGGACATTCACCCGTTCTATGGATCTTTTTCTAACAATTCTAGCACACATTACAAGGAAATTTACAATCTTTTACCTCGTGTCCAAACAATCCACAACGAATACAATGCATAGTGTGAGGTGTATAAGGCCTTGTATAAAAAGTCTTGCATTTACCACACCATTATGACCTCTGACTATAACCACCAGCTGTTTTCTTGTGATTCTAATTTCCCTGCCATCGTTTTGTTGTGTAATAGACTGCTCTGACTTTGGTTTCTGCAAGGCTGCTTTATCCCTGTTCATTTTCTCCCGAGCTTTGACATAACCCTTAGCAAATTTCGCTAATGTAAAAGCCTAAGATAAAGTACTGGCCAACCTGGTAGTACTCCTGTATTCTGGTAACAAAGTTCCAATAAAGTGTTGTACCAATAAAGTGTTGTACCTGTGAAGACTCTTACGGTACCCATATTTTCACGAACCTCAGTCTTTCATTGAACTACTTGATCAGGTCATCAACCGACATCCTCTCTGTCATTTGCAAATCCATGAACTCTTTCCTGATCCAGTTCATCTAAAAGGCATTACAATATTGTTCACAAAGCTTGGTTTGAAATTGATCCCAAGTGATAGAATCCATTTGAGCTTTAGCAAGATGAGCTGTCGGAGAATCCCACCAAACCATTGCATCACCCTTTAGCATTCGGGTTACAAATCTGACCCTCAATTCCTCCTCACAGTTACATGCATCAAGGGCTTTAACAGTCTCTCTCAACCAAATCAAAGTATTATTAGGATCCGAACAACCATGATACTCTAACGGTTTACAATCCAGGAACTGTTTGTAAGTACACGGCTGTTTGAACCCATTTGTGGTGGAAATCCCAAATAAGGATACGGGAACGGTCCTTGTGACGAAATTGGATAATAGAACTGCTGTTGTGTTGGCTGAGATGTAGAAGGAAACGGTACCGTGAGTGAAGGTGTCACTGATTGTGTTGTAATCACCGGAACGGATCCTCCGGCTGTACCACACATATAAGCTCCTATAGTTGATCCTCTAGCTAATATATATACTCTTCCCTGTCTGTATCAACCTCAGTACCATAGGTACCATCTTGAATAGGAACCATAAGTGGATTTGTGGAAGAAGTTTTAGCTCTTCTTGGGGTCAAGGGGGGCATTGGTCAAGTTTTCATTATCAGCCATATTTGTTTCAATCATAACATCTAACCACTTATTAGATAAATCCGCTAGTACACAACATACTAACCTCAAAACAATAAAAACAACTTCCATTCACCCTGATCTCCACACACATGGAATATTTGACCCAACTTGAGCCAAGATTTGGGGATTGAACACTTAACAGTGCACACATCCCCAAACCTAGGCTCCGATATGAAATTTGTAACACTTATATTTTCAACCCAATTTTTTTAAATAACTATGGAAACGATTAATATATATATATATATATATGTATATAAACCTGTTTACATAAGATTATAAGTAAACAAAATACTTACTGATATAAAAAACCAGTATATCAAGACCCAGTGTTACTTAAGTTTACAAATAGCTCATCGTCAAAAAAATATATCAGAGTGGCGGTCAAATATCCTGAAAACCAACACCAATTCCTAGCTCAACAGCGGCACTTACCAAAACCTGCAAAATGGAGTGGAAGGTGGGGGATTAGCTCAAAGGTAAGTGAATGGAAGCTTAACCAACGAAACCTGCAAAACCAACACCAACTCCCTGCTCAACAGCTGCACTTACCACCAACACGCATCTACTAGGCCACTAACGAGGATGTTACATATTGAAATCCTAATTGATCTTGGATCAAGAGCCTATTATTGGCTCTGATACCACTTGTCAGGATCTGATTAATAAACAAACACACACACGAACAATCAATGAATAAACAAAGAAGTTTGCGGAATAACATTTTGAGTAACAAGGAATTTTGTATTGATCACTTGATTCAAATGATTACAAATAAATAACCATCAAAGCCCCAATTTGTTGATTATGAACGATTCAACAGACGAACAATACTTCTCTATTTTAGGGATCAAGAATATCTTGAGGCAAAAATTCTAATCACTCATGCGTATGCACAAACATATATCTGTACCTACATACATACAAATATTTATAGTAAAAATGATTACAAAACAGAATCAATTATTTACGATAACAAAATCATTCAATTGCGGATAGATAATAGCACATCTTTTTCCATAATTATCATCACTAAAACGAAGGAATTCATCCTTATCACGAATAGCAGCATTAACTCTGTTTTCTTCAATTGCAGCATAAATTCCTTCACACAGCATTAAGTTTATTGTAGCAGCACTAACTTTGATCTAGTAGCATTAACTTTAACACTACCGGTATTAACTTTGATCACCAGTACTAACTCTTCTTCTAACAATACTAACTACAAACACATATAGTATTAAGTTATTTAGACAATATTATCACCATTCACTTGTAGTAATCTTCAACACTATCAGCATTAACTTCAACACAATCATCAAACAACATCTTCAACCCAACACAAGGCAAGTTTCACATTGAGGCCTAGCAATATCAACTCTTCCTAGTTAAATAAAAAACTATTTACATAATAATTCAACAAACACTAACATAATGAATATATCCAAAGGTTTCAATGATCATGAACAATTAATGTACCATTTAGTTGGAGTAACCAAAACCCATCCGACAACAATTTTACTTGGGTAATGGGTTTAATTTGTTTCATGATAAAGAAATTTTCTCTAAGCTTCACCCACAATACAAATTAGAACTTCGTGAAAAATGTTACTAAATCTTTACATTAATGTGTTATGCGTTAACCTTTGAAATAAATTTTTTAAATAACCTATTAATGTTAGATTAAAACTCAAAACCGATCTCTTAATTCATTAAAAAGATTTCTAAATATATAATTCACTATTAGAAGATGAAGAACATGTATCAAAGATTGAAGCTAGCAAATACACCCATAATATGGTGGTAAGAGATGTAGAAGATGAAGAACATGCAAGAACACACGCTTCACACACAAATCTCTTTCAAAGTTTCATCATGTATATTGAAAGCTTGATTGATGACCGAATTCGGTAATAGCCGGAATTCTGTTAAGTGGCGACCGAATTCGGTGATGACCGAATTCGGTTGAGGTCCAAATTTCATTATTTACAGCCGGACTTGATAGGTAAGCAGACTTAATGTTGAACAGAAATTCTAAGTGTTGACCGAATTCGGTCGAGGATCAAGAGTGGCCAAGTGGTGACTGAATTCGGTTGACGACCAAATTCGGTAGTGGAGAAATGTAGCTAAGTGTTGACCGACTTTCAGTATTATCAACCGAATTTTTAAGTAGTGTACTTTGCAACCACGACATAGCCCTAAGAATGTATATGTTGGGGTTAGTACTTATTATTAACCTAGGAAGGTACTTGTGTAGGTTCCTACTGCTGGTCTCGTTGATAATATAACTCTGTGTTGCTAATACTTGTGTTGCTGATAAGGTTGAAAGTCCTTTGATAGTGAAGAAGATGAGTTACTTGAGAATACTTGAACAAAAGATGAGAAAGTTTAGCAAGAAC
>JAUEJL010134583.1:0-11104 GCA_032274825.1 Drosophyllum lusitanicum | reverse complement strand
TGTCTGCTTAGTAATATCGTTTTTATAAATTTAAAACAAGTGTGTATCAAAGCTTTTCACCATAAAAAACCCGTACTAGCGGAGCACACCAGTGACATATTTGCTAACTTGAATGGAATTGCCGACCTTTCTCGCTTGATGGCGGAAACAGAGAAACATCGTTCTTTTCCCTTGGTCTATAGGTTATTAAAGTTAGTTTTGGTTTTGCCGGTTGCAACCGTAACTGTTGAAAGATGTTTTTCTACAATGAAGCTCTTGAAGATCGACTTGCACAACAAAATGAGTGACGAATTTATGAATCATGCCTTGATTTGTGCTGAAGAAAAAAAAGTGCTTTTAGATGTTAAGATTGAAAGTGTAATTGATCGTTTTCAAAATACGAAAAAGCAAAAGGGTCAACTTTAATATGCACCTATTTGTGATAGATTTTCCAAACAAGTATATTAACCTTAGAAGGTATCATTTTTTTTAATCCATTCAAAAGGGTCACAATCACCTTTTTTTCAGTTGAAAGACATCAAATGCTGGATGAAGAGATGAGAAAGAAAACAACCCATTGGGCTCCAAAGCCCACGAAACATAACTAACAGATATATAAAATTTCAAAATATTTCTCCAAATACCGGAAACCTTGCCAATAGGACTGGAAACTTGTAACCCTCCATTGACTCCGTAAATAGATTATGTCACCGATTTCCATAACGAATCTATTTTGATCTTAAAAAAAATTTTGAGCAACAAACACACACAAACTCACTAAACATACTATTAAATCTACTTATTAACCATAACGGTACTTGATCTTAAAAAATGTCACCACCATTTTACAACTAAAAGAAATTTTAAGCCTTAAGGATGTCCACATTTAATCCCCCTTCTTTTTATCACTTGAAACCAAGCTCCGTCAGATCCAATCTATTTTTTAAACCCTCTTTTACACCCCAGAAAAAATATTGATTAAATAAACTTTAAGCCCCACAATAAGCATATGCAAAATGAATTTAGACTAGTTTATAGTCAAAGCTAATAAATACTATGTAACAAAGACCAATAAACCGAAAATTTTGAATTTAGACAATCAAAGAATATAATTGACTAAGCATAACATAAGTCAACCTATCTCCACATTCAAGTTCACCAAATGCGCGTTAATGTTTAATTATTTGTGATACTAGAAACCGATGGGTTAATCGAATAGTTTATAGTCTAGCGGTATCTGAATTATTAGGAGTCTTATAATATTATGGGTTCAAGTCCCGTTATTAAAAATTGTAAATTTAGCAATAGATTTAAGATGTGTGTCGTCTTTCATTCAAAAAAAAAAAAAAAAACTCATCGATAAGATGGTGTATCTCACCTTTATCTTGTACTAAGTTTTTCTTTCCTTGTATGTTTAGGTTTAGGGTGTATTTGGTTGGACATAACAGAAAGACAAATGAATGGAATGAACGAGGTAATTGAATAAGTGATGGAATGAAATGATCCATTGCATTCATTTATCATGTTTGGTTTGTATGAGTAATGAAATTTCATCACATAACATATTTAAAAAATTCATTTTTTATTAATATATTATAGTTTGACAGTTTTTTTTATATTAAATTTTCATGTTATATAGATACTTCTAGATATATATTTTACTTGCAATTAGTTCATAGTTTTAATAAAAACTATAATGATTTATTTGGTAACATCTTAAAATTAAGCATAAAGAAGATTAAGAAAAATATCTTTAAAGAAAATTATGTTGTAAAATTAAAAAAAGATTAAATTTTAAATTTTCATTCTATTCTTAGAAGGAATGAGTTAAAAACACCATCTTTCCAAGGAATGAAAATGAGGGAATGGCATTCCTTATGGAATAGTCCATTTCATTCCTAAGTGAGTAACAAACACGTTTTTTTATTCAGTCAGAATGGTCTATGTCATTCCACCTTTGATTCATGCATACTAAACACAACCTTAATAAATTTGTCTTCCAGTTAAAAAAATTTTTGTTAGTAGTTAATTCATCAACCCGAAAACCTGTACTAAATGGTGTAAATATGGTTGATGTTAGTGACTTGGTTCTTTAACAAAGGGTTTATTTTTCCAAAAAGTTTAAACTATACCCTAAATGTTAATGTGTATATCCACATTTCAAAAATGTTATTGTGTGTATTAAACTTTTAGGTCGCGTTTGGTTGTCAAAAATTATTTTCAGTTTTCTTAGAATTTTTTTTAGAAAAAGGGTGTATTTTTCATTTTCGGTTTTCTGTAAAAAAATATAAAAAACATGTTTGGTTAAAAATGATGGAATTTTTATTTTCTATTTTAGAAAATTAGAAAACATGTCTAGATATGTTTTTCCAATCGATTTTTATTTTTCAGTTTTTGTAATTTGAAATAATACAATCTTTTATCTTTAAATATATATTAAAAGAAAAAGGTTATGATGTCATTATTTCTCTTTCTAAAAAAATTTCCCACTAATCCTTTATTTCCTAAAATGATTAACGAAGGAAGAGTTTCTTACATTAAAAGCTTTAAACCGTGAATTTTGGGTTGCGCTTGGATCTTAAGTATAAACGACCCATCTATTTAATTGAATCCCATGGATCTCACGTCATTTCCTAATTCCTGCATCCACTTAGAACTATCAACGTAAATTTATGAGTATATTAATTTTCTTTATTCATCTCTAATTTTTATAAATGTTTCTTGATTTATTATTGATAATATGAATTTATTATATGTTTAAAGTGTCACAAAATATATATATATATATATATATATATATATATATATATAAATATATATTACACACATTTTAACACATAATTAAGTATATACACGCACATGCGATTGTGTATATAAATATACATAATTATACGTGGTAGAATTAGAAAAGGGGAAGAATTTTAGAAAACAACAATTTGATAGTTTTTTGTTTTTTCGAGAAATTTAGAAAAGTGAGAATTCGTTTTTCTTAAAAAAATTAGTAAATATCATCCATCAAACAGTTTTTCTGTTTTCTCTGGAAACTTTTATGGAAAACGGGTATATTTTTCAGTAATCAAAAAGTGTAAGTTTAGTATATACAATAAGAAGTTTATACACATAACATATTTTTTGAAAGTTTAATACACACAATAATATTTTTGGAAACATTCCAACAAATAAGATTTCATTCAAAAACAAGTTTACCAAACACAATACAGCACGTAATTTGATTTTATTTCTATTCCATTCATTCGAATTCTGTTAAACTCCGGCCCCTTCTATCTACCACTAGTGCCAAAAAGACCACCACATACACAACCTCTCTCTACAAAACTGGCGTTGCAATTCACTCGAACACCACCACAGAATCCTTTCCTCACTCTCTCGTACTTACCGTTGATAATCCAATTCAATAGATTTTACGTTGTTTGATAACTGTTTTTTGTGACACGTGCAACATCTTGAACGGTTGTTGAATGCAATCATGCATCAAACTGACTAACAAGCTTAAATGCTTAATTAAGAATGTCATGTGCTCACATTTTTGCCACTTCAACCGTGCAATTAAAACGTACCTACGAAGGGCCATGGCGGGCTCAAACATGTCTACTGAAAATTAAATATAAATTCTAAGGCTGGTTCGCTTTTAGAAAAATCCTTTATATTTTTAGAATTTTTTTTAAGAAAACTAAAAATTAAAAAACATATTCGCTTGCACATTTTTTCAAGAAAACAAAAAACCCTCTCACTTTGTCAAGAAAATATTACAACTAAACATGTTTTTTATTTTTCTCTGAAAAAAAAAGTCCAACCCTTCATCTAAACACGTTTTCAGAAAACAAAAAACAGAAAAATTTTCTTCTGCTAAACGCAGCCTAATGATTTTAATTTTTTTTAAACAACGAAGTGGGCTCGGTCCGCAGTAACATCCATATAGAGCAGTATGTGAGCCCCAACGTGCCATGAGGGAGTAAACCCTCCTTCATTGTTTCTGAAAACCCCCACAATAAGACGTGAGGTAAAACCCTTCATACTACCAGAACAAGTCCTAGTTAGTTATAATTATTTTAATTGGAAATATAAACTGCGCGCATGCATGGCCTTTTAAGTTCACACTTCCAAGTTTAGTATTACGACTTTTCATGTTATTGTATGTCAAATTCACACTTACAGCGTAAACACCGGTCAACTCTCTGGTAGTAGACTAGGAGTTAGTAAATTATTTATTTAATTTATTCGGAGAAAAGACAAAATATTTTAATGGCAATGGCGTAATTAATGCAAATGATTCTCAAAAACATATTACAAAAGATGTATGTGTCTAATATTAATATTATTATTATTATTATTATTATTATTGTTAAATAAACAAATTTCATAAAAACAAAATAAACTTTATTTTAATTACCATTATATATAATCAACTTTAATTTTAATAACAATATAATCCATTGTTATAATCATCTTATTGAATAATTATAGTAATACTTATAATAATAATATTAAGCATAATAATAATTATAAAGTATTTTTTAAGAAAATAAAAACCGTATAAAAAATAATTATAAACTGAATAATAATAAATATTATAATAACAATATAAAAATGTTTTTATTTCTATTCTACTAATCCAGCTAACTAGTTGAATGACCCATACACGTACGAGTTAAAATTTTAAAAACCTAAAATATTTAACATGTAATAAAACATAAATAAAATATATAAAACAATTTAAACAAGCAGAATCATATTAATCATAGAAAAAATAACTAATAAAGTAGCATATTTATTAAATGTTCGAAGATTAAATTAAAACGGGTTTTCATATGTTTAGTAGTACTTCTTTATATACTACATTCATAGTTTTATTTGTTAGGTTACTATCATCGTCACAAAGATGAAACCTTGAGAAATTAAGTTTGTGTACAATGATTCTTAAAAATGATATGAAAAATTCATATTAACATATATTATATAAACTCAAATATGATACATCCATAGTGTTTAGCATTGATACTATATATATAATCATATATGTGTTCAACCTCTTCATTTATTAAAACAAAATTATTCTTTTTTAAAAATAATTTCGATTAAACAGATGTTCATATGTAATTATTTATGTGCTCAATCTCTTAACTTGTTAGACGTCCATGTAATACACGATTAGTCATAATTATTTTTATCAAAGTATAATTATAAAAAACATAAGTTTTTATCTAAATATAAATAACTAATGGTTCTTAATTTCAAAATCTACAATTAATTTAAATATAACTTAATTACAATTTTTCATTGTTATTACATAAAACCCAAATTGTAAATCATAACCAATACATAAATCACCTCATTAGCTCATAATAACATTGTCTCAAAATTTGAATGTCATACTCATAACATTCTTTTTTAACATGCAAAAATTTGGCCGATTAATCACTTACTAGCTAATAGTGTGTTTATTAAAATCATTAGAGTTTAATCAAAATTTTATTATGAAATTATTGGTATAAAAACAGATCGAGAGTTTAATGCTATATGATTATGTGAACGAAAAAGATAACTGATTTAGAAATTTACACACATAAACTATCCCATAAAAAGTATTATACACTAATTTGTTGTAGATATATATTCTAATATACTCTAAATCAAACTACTTTATAGAAATGGTAATGATTTATAACATAAAAATTAATCATAAATGTATAACTGGTTTAGAATTTTATAAAGGAGATAAGCAAAAAATACCTATTTTCGTTTAGAAAAGATTAAGTGTCATTACATTTGGATTTACATAAAATTAAAGATAGTAACTCACTTTTTCTATGGTTATGAAATATACTTTTTTACTAATAGAAACTAAAAATATATATTTTTTAATTTAGAAAAGATTAAAAAAGCTAAGAAAATACATATTTCCATTTAGAAAAGATTATGTGTTATTATATTTTGATTTACACAATATCAAAGATAGTAAACTACTTTTTCAATAGTTAGAAATATACTTTTCACTAAGAAAAACTATTTTATTTTAATTTTGTGTCAGATTACGATAAAATTTACACCAAAGTGTATATAAAAATAAGACGACTATAAATATATAATTATATTATACCAATCATTATACATTAAAAGTTATAAAAGAAAAACTACAAACATATACAATTAAATACATTTATTATATATAAATATAGAATTTATACAAACATGCCCTATGTATTTTCATATAACTTCCTAATAATTGGTTCCATATACTTTTGCAAATAGATCATTCTAATTTTGAAAGTTAAAGTTAAAGTTATTGGTCAAAATTGAGAAAATAATAGGTTTTGATTGATTAATTGGATTTTTATTTCATAAAGCTGTCCCAACAATGATTTTCTTTTAATATACATATATATAGTTTTTACAAAAGTAGTCTATTAATATCCACTTTCGATACCATTCTTGTTATGTTTAAAGAGCAAATTGCATGAAAATATAATTAACTTTGTTTTAGTTACCATTGTATACAACTAACTTTAAAAAAATTTAAATAATACAATTGACTTTCATAATCCTATCATTGTATGCAAACAACTTTTTTATGTGTTTGTTTTAATTAGTTACTATTATATACAATGAACTTTGCCATAACTTCCATAGTATACAACAAGTTGCATACAATGTAAGAATTATATATAAAAGTTGGTTGTATTATTTTTAAGAAAATAAAGTTGATTGTATATAATGATAACTAAGACAAAGTTCATTGTGTTTTAATGCAATTTGCCCATGTTTAAAACATAAAATTATAATATTTGGTTTTTAAAACGGGCCAGCTTAAATTCAGTTTTCATCACAAAAAATATAAGTAATTATTAGTTTCCAAATTTGTGAGCACCAGTTATTTTATTATTTTTATACACGAGCTAGTTTAAGAATGATAAAAATTAAATAATTATATGACACGAAAGAAATGAAAATATGAAAGAATGATAAAAATAATATGTTCAAACAGTAAAGAAAATATTTATTAATAACTTAATTATTTTATTAGTATTAATATTGTTTAATATTTAATGGATCCTATAAATATTTATTAATATTTTATATTTATCATGATATTTATATATGCTACCTAACATAACTTTATATTAACTAATATATCTATGGAATTTATTACTTAAAGTACATGAAGTAAAATTGATTTCAATTTCAAACTAATTTAAGGAAAATAACAAGTACTACTAAAACCAACTTTAACTACGTAAGTTAATACACCTAAATATTTAAAACTAATTTGAGGATAATACGACTTAAACAATTAAAATCAATTTGAGAATATTAAAATTATATGTGGTAGATAATTAAATTCTGAATATTAAAAGTCAAAATCAAATTAAAATTTTAATGTAAATAAATGGTTAAGATTTAATTTTATCAAAACAAACGAATATGATTGTCTAATATAGATTATTCAAGTTAGTCTTTTATTTATATTTAGAGATTTAAATGCGTTTTCCAAAAAAAAACTGAAAATAGAAAACTACAAACTTTACAATCACCCAAATTATTTGTCGGAACATATTCAAACAATTATAATGAAGATTTTTTAATGCGTTATGATTCGTACACAATAAATATTGTTCAACATAACAATTCATGTATTGTTAACTTATATCATGTAACATTAGTTCATGTATTATTAATTTGTATCATGTGTTTTTAAATACTTGTATTTGTTGTGTATAGACGAATCTTGTTATATACAAATCAACTTTCTTTTTTAATCGGTATGGAACGTATCCTGCCATGATCATTTAAATTTCACATCTTTAATCTTATTTAAATCTATACCTTTATTTACTTTTTAATCTTTCATGACTTTTCAACAAAAGAAAACTTTTGTTTGTTATCATAGTGATATGTTAGCTAGGGTTAGGTCCTCCTAAGTATCAAAATGCGGACATGCATGTAATTAACGATCTCGATGTTAAGTTACTAGACGACTCTTTGAGATTTTAAAGATTTATGCAGCCACAAGTGTTTGGACTTTTTGTGCTCCTTTTAACTTTAGAGATAATGAAATAAAATTAGGGATGTAATACTTCTACTTATGAAATTGATTTATTCACATAAGGCACAACACATTTAAAGTTATCTTACAAGTTAGTAAAACATATATGTTCCTTTGATGAATAAATTTCATAAGTGAAAGAATCATCTCCCATAAAATTAGGGTGATTCTATTGGTATCCCCACATCATCTAAATGACCCTCTTGATGTGATATTTGTGAGTGAAAAAGCTACATTAAAAATTGTATATGAGTGATTTGACATACGGGTATGTGAGAGAAAGGGGGCCAAATAGTAGCACCAATAAAATTACTGATCGATGTTCGTAATAACAAAGTAATGTTACGAATCGACCTTTATTTTAGCTATGTTGATGAAGATTTTTTATTTATTCTTAAAAAAACTTTTTATATTAATGTCATATATATATATAAACACTCCCGGCCGCCTCTCCCTAATAATTCATTCGCACCATCTTCCTTTTGCATGAGCCTACCAAAGATGACAATGACGACCATGAAGCTTGGTTTCTTCTTTTTATCTCTCATTGTTCTTGAAGCTTATCATGCTAGACCATTACATGATGGTATATATGATTATTAACCTACTTTTTCTTGTTATACTTTCCTTACTTTTTCTCGCTATAGCTTTTGTAATTAATAAGTGGTCATTTTCTTTGTAGACGTTGCTCAGGAAGCGGGGATAATTCAGATGGTGACCAAAGAAGTTCAAGAGCCTCAATCACCACCTTATTATGGCGGAGTTAACCCAAAAGCACCACCGCCACCTAAAGAAGCACCGTCTCAAGGCCAGACCACTTACGGCCAAGATAACCCAAAACCGTTAGCACCGTCTAAAGTAGCACCGTCACAAGGCCAAACTACTTACAAAAGACATAACCCAACACCATCGAGTCTGGACCCAAATGATTCACAAGGACATGGTTTGTATGGTCGAGTTGACCCTGCAACACCATCGAGTCCAGACCCAAATGATTCACAAGGACATGGTACGTATGGTCGAGATGACCCTGCAACACCATCGAGCCCAGACCCAAATGATTCACAAGGACAAGGTATGTATGGTCGAGTTGACCCTGCAACACCATCGAGTCCAGACCCAAATGATTCACAAGGACATGGTACGTATGGCCGAGTTGACCCTACAACACCATCAAATCCGAACCCAAATGATTCACAAGGACATGGTACGTATGGTCGAGATGACCCTACAACACCATCGAGTCCAGACCCAAATGATTCACAAGGACAAGGTATGTTTGGTCGAGTCGACCCTATTACACCACGTACTCCAACATCAAACCGACCAACCAAAGCCAATGCTAAGTAGTGTATGGTAGAGGTGCATGCATGCGCGGTTTATTTGACATCAGTCGTTGATGGTATTGGCCACATAAACCCAAGTAATGACGAGCTCAGGCGTTTGTCTCTTACTATAGAGTATAGACCGTCTAAGGACAAAGGTCACTAAATAATTTAACTTCTGGGCTTCGATGTGTAATTTAACTGTTTCAGGCAAATAATTATGAATGTAATTTGGGCAATAATAAAACTATACATTCTATGTTAGTCACGTGAAAATTAAAATTACTTTTTCTTATAATATTATTAGAAAGGAACAAGTAATTTATATGACGCATTATTGAGCACTAACGTTTGACTATTCATTGGCAAATTATAATTTGCCACGTAAAAGTAAAGGTTCTATAATGCAAATTTGTAGATTAGGATCAACTATTAATATATAAAATAATACAAATATTTAACTATTTAGTATAAAAGATTCAACTTTTTATTTTTGGTTTTATATATAGTGAGTGATAAGTGCGGACGGAATAGAAGCAATGACGAGCTTGTCATTGTCTTCATGTTACTCATGTAACTCATCATGGATAGTCAATTACTGTGTTTTAACGTGTTACTCATGTAGTTCATCATGGCAGTTAATTACTCTGTTTATCATTCAATCATCAATTATCAGACTAAACAGTTTATCATTCAACAATTATATGCATCACACCAATCATATCAATCATAATCTTTACCATCCGTGAGTTAATATCCACTCACCTCTGTTCTTAATTGCACCACTGGGATATCTTATCTTACTGAGTCTTTGCATTTTCTGAGAACACAATAACACCGAAATCAGTCTTCAATTCATAAATATATATTCACATATATTTATATCAATCACAATCATAAACAACAATAGTTTCACATATGAAACAAGCAAATAGCATGCAACACAAAAGAACCAACATTTAACCAAGTCAAATGGGTCCAAAGTCGGACCACTTTCAAAGTCGGACCACCATCAAAATCAGACCACCTTCAAAGTCCGACCATCTTCAAAGTCGGACCACACCAAGTGCAAGTCGGACCAAGGAAGAAAGTCGGACCACCTTCAAAGTCGGACAACCCTTGCGCCCGCAAAGGTGACCCCTTGCGGCCGCAAGGCCCCTTTCTTTAAACCAAGTCGCACCACCCTTCATCAAACCAAGTCGCACCACCCTTCATCAAACCAAGTCGCACCACCCTTGCGCCTGCAAAGGTAATCCTTTGCGGCCGTAAGGCCCCATACTTCAGTACCTTTGCACCCACAAGGGAAATCCTTTGCGTCCGCAAGGCCCTAATTCGCACCAGACCAAAGTTGGACCACCGCACAACCGACTTTAAACCTTTTCTTCTTCCCTGTTCGTATCTCAGTCGCAAAAACACATATATACAAGTCTGAAATTCTGCAAATCAATCAAAAATACATCCAAACTATACACAAACTTCATATAACATGTAAACAATCAACAAAACCAATTAACAACATCAAAATCTATAAAACCCACTTGCCAAGTTTCAACCTTTTCTTCATACCTCCATTAATGGAGTTTCAATCCTGTAAACATCAAACCCATTCAAATACTTGCTGAATCATATTCATAATCTATAAAGAATATGTAACGCCGCCTAAATTTGAGGAGTCCTTTTTTTTATAAAACACAGCGGAAGCTTTATTTTTAATTTAACAATTTACAACTTATATATA
>JAUEJL010134582.1:0-23308 GCA_032274825.1 Drosophyllum lusitanicum | reverse complement strand
TAACAACGAAATCAGTCTCGGATATATAAATATATCTGCCCACATATATTTATATCTCAATTTCTCATAAACACTAAGATAAATCCTCATAAGATAATATATGTAACAAACAACATCAAAGAATCAACAAACAAAAGCATTCTGAAAAACCGAGGACGCGTCGCGTCCAACACTCCGACGTGTCGCGCCCAACCCAAATGTCGGATTCCTAGTTCATCGGATTTCAAAGTTTCGGATTTCAAGCCTCGGACTTCATCTCGGATTTAGGGTGTCGGATTCCTGGGTTGTCGGATTGTCAAGGTCGGATTTGGGCATCTGGATTGCAAGTATCGGATTCTTAGTTTCCCGGATTCAAAGTCTCGGATTTCATAAGGTCGGATTTGAGAGTCGGATTTGGGTTCCTCGGATTTATGATGTCGGAATTTGGGTCTGTCGGAATTAGCTATCGGATTCAAGTTTCGGATTTAGGGAATCGGATTCATGAGTATCGGTTTTCATGGTAATCGGATTCTCAGGGGGTATCGGATTGTTCATCTTCTTCTTTAGCACATAACCAGCCGACTTACAGTCTCCATGGATCATTTCAGAGCTTTCAAAACTTACTAAAACTAACCAAAAACATATCCAAACATCTATAAACATGTTTTCATGCATCATAATCATCTTGTAACCATGTAAATCACTAAAACATACTAAACCCACTTAATCAAGTAAGCTTCACACTTTATTCATGGTGTTTCACTTCTAAGCTCATAAAACACAACAAGAACATAGCATGATATTCATCAACATACAAAAATCATTAACTAACCTTGATCTTGATTTATAGAATTCCAAATCTTCAAATCAAATATTCAAGTTGTCAACTTTCTTTCTTCAACAGAAGGTTTCTAAGAACACACACGCAACACCTTTTCTTACTTTGAAAATTATGAGCAGATGACTTCATATTACCATCAATACACACGTACACATTAATTCAACAAAACCAAAGCATGAGGTGTTGCCATTATATCAACTTTGCATACCCACATGCATACGTACACACATTCTTACATACATACATACATACACTTATATATATTTCATTTCAAATAGTTAGTTAATTAATCAACTCTTTTAATTAATTAATTAATTAAAAAATAACCACACAATTAAATTAACACAAATAAGCACGTACCGCTAACCTGCTAATGACTAGCCCGGGTTTGCGGATGTTACAATATAAACCATTTAACTTTCTCTTTTCTCCTTCAATTTAAGAGTTTTTAAATTTCAATTAAAACTACATCTTGACCATTGATTCTATCTAATTAATATCAACCATCCAATCTTTAAACATTTAATTCTCTCTCCTAATTTATTTAACTTTTCAATCATTTAAAATATATTATTATATTAATACACTTTTTTATACCAACACGATTCTCCATCCACATCAACATAATTTTTAAGATCTTATTATTTTTTTCTCTCCTTATTTCATAAACAGATTTTTTTCTTTTAATGTTTTTAAAATTAATAAAGAAAATGATGGAAAAAAAGAAATGAAAAAAAAACCGGACATGTTGAACAAAAACTATTTCATGACATTGATCGCACAAATAGCATACCATTATACTCTTAAACGACATGTTGGAAAATAGAAACTATTCACTGCCGCCGCATTGCGCGGGTAATATGCTAGTTTTCATTTCAAAAGTTTCTATTTTAAATATTAAGACTTGTGATTAGTTTTTAATTAGTAAATAAAGTTTGTTTTTTAATTATTTGATATTTAAAAGCAAAGTATCATTTTTATGTTTGTTGAAACAAAATTGGTCGGGAAATTCCCACTGCATAACAAGATGGAGATGTTACTGATGAAGCCTGAACCTATCTGGTCACATACAATCCAAATCACAACGCTAAATCCTGACCGGATCCAAAAACCATCAATCCTTAATCTTCTCTTTCAATGTTTTGAATCATAGACGCATTATAATTGCAAATGCATTGTGTCACGTGCGTAGACGAAAACTAAAAGCAAAAATTCAATAGTTTAATTTTTGTGAAGCGGTTGTGTCTTATAAAGGCACCTCCGTGCTTGTGCTTAAAGGGTGCACCGATGATGCTTCCTTAAGCATGAGCTAGCTTTTGTAAAACACGGCTGAGCCGTTATACAATAGGTGTCAAATTTATACATGTCAAGAGTTGCACTTTGCCACCCATTTCATTATCACCACCTTCTTAATCCAACTTGGGTGGGTTCTCTGGAGAAGTGAGGAGTTTTAGGAGTGCCAAGTGAGTGAGAGAGCGCGCGCTTGGAATGTGGATTGAAGCTTGAGTATTAAAGTATTAAACAATGTTTTAAGACCCGGGTCGTACCGGTTGACCCGGTGATCAGAGCGGGTCAACGTAAAGCGGGTTTTTGGTAATTTATGGCCCGGAGTGACCCGGCCAGGTTAATGGTTACGTGACCCGTTTTGACCCGGTTTAGTATATATATTTTTGTTAAAATGTTTTTTAACCCTAAATCCCTAACTCACTTTTCAATGTCTCAAAATCTTTAATTTGGTTTAATTGTGAACCTATGAGAATTGGTATTTGATGTTTGAATTTCTTCTTTTTTTTGTATTGTACGTTATTTTGAACTTGATTAATATGTTTGGATTAATGATATTGTAGGTTTATGTTTATTTGTTATTATAGGCAATGTTTTTCTTTATTTTTTGCAATTTATATATATAACATATTGGTATTAAAGCTAGCACTGAATTCGGGTCATTATGGTCTATGCTAGCACAATTTAAGGTATTCTTGATACGCTTCTTTAAAAGTGCAATTTGACTTCATGAATCCTTTTGCTGGTGTTATTGTTGCTAATTTAGCTTTCATGTGCTTGTTTTGTGATCCAATAACACCAACGAAATTAATTTTTGAACAGTTGAAACAAAACTGTATGATAACCTCTCTCTTTTAACCTGATTCCAAAACACAGGAAAACCCACTTCCTGCATTCTATTTTATTCAAGTAATAATCTGATTTATTGTTCAAAATTGCATTTAATCACGTTGGGAAATACACATCCAAATTACTCTTTTGTTCAAAGCATCCAAGTTACCATGGTCGTCTGAGCTCGAGTTACGGTCATTTAGCGCAAGCATCAAGTGTCGCATGCGAATTCTTAGAGATAACATAATTCCAAAAAAATAAAATTTATATAAAAAATGAAGCTCTTTACCATATAACATGTCATATAAGCCTGCTAGAATCCCATATCAAGGGTGTATATTTATCATCCATCCCATCCATGACAGATACTCAGCCAAAGTCAACAAAGAAACACAAGTGACAAGTCTAAACAGAAGCCAAAATCATCTCAAAACCAAAAAACAATTTCACCAACAAACATGCGTATCCATCCTTCTATTATTCGTCATCAGTTCCAAAATATCTGTCTCCAAATTCTCCCATCCCAGGAAGCACACGAAACTCTTCATTTAACCCTGTTTCTATTTCTGATGTTACTATCTTTATTCTTGGGAAACGTTTGCAGACCACATGCACTCCTTGTGGTGCCTGTTAATGGTAAGAATTTATTAATAATTAGTTTGACTTATTTGGTCAAAAGGTTGACCAACTATGAACAGCTTCAAAACTTACAGAGATCAGATTCAGGAATATGATGTTGGCCTCTGGTACCCCCTTTTTTAGAAGCAAAGAAATAGCCTGAACAGCTGAATTACCTGAACAAATTACTTAAAATTATTAGCACAAACAAGTATTCCAAGAAGTGATTTGTGAGATGTATCTGAAACTAACCTGTTCCAAGTATAGGATCCAACAACAAAACGTGCCTATCGGAAATGTCTTGCGGCAATTTTTCATATATTAACTGCATAATATAGTTCAATCTTGCTTTTAAGCGTATAATTTGGGTGCATGCATAAGAACTTCCGCGAACAAGGATATTTGACACAAACCTGCTGCCCGTTATCGCCTTCTCTATGAATAAGAATCTTTCCAATCTTGATACCCTTACAGCATGCTCGCAACGCATTTTCCATACTCTCACCACTGCAAACAGATTGACAAGTCATGATTTCTATCAAATGGAAGAAGCGTGCAGAAAATCAAAAATGTCACCAAAATCAAAACATCAGAATCAATGTTAAAAGCTGATTTGAGTTCAGATACCTCCTGATAACAGAAACACCACATAATCTCTTGCAAAAATCTACTCCCGTGTATACCGACTCTGCATTTTCACAAGCCAAAAGTATCATTAAGAAAAATGATTAGGCACGGTAATCAATTTTGAAAGGATGGCAGGGCTAGTAGCAAAAACCATTACTACAATGTAATCTGATATTGCGAAAATATAACAAACCATTTCAGGCAAACCTATTGCTGCAATGGCACTCTATGAAATTGGGTCTTTCCAACCAAGAAAAGCTAGTGTGATTGCTTCCTATCACCATGTGAATTAGATTGTACTGTTTTAGTGAAATTCCATTGAGACCATTATGGTCTATTTAGGTTACAAGTACTTGCATGATGCAAAACTGAAGGCACATAACTAAAAAACACATGGTAATTGCATTAATAGGATATCACTGAAGTCACATATAATAAAAGTAGCAGATTACCTTAGTTTGGACAGGAAAGAAAAGAACGGAACAGAAAATTAAGGAGAGAAGAAAAGACGAGAAATGATAATAGTTTTAACTTCGTGTTGCTGACTTGGAAAGAAAAGAAATGAAGGCAACAAAAAATATTTGTATTTTGTGTTCCCAAGTTGGAAAGAAAAGTGGTGAATTACACTAATACCCTTATCCTTTAAAAATTGTCAATTGTGATTGTGGGTAATTTAGTCATTAATGAAAAATTAAATCTTTTCCTTCAAAATCTTCCCGCTTTTGGGAGGAAAGTTCACAAGAGAAAATTGATCTAATTTTCTTTCAAAATCCTTTCTTTTCTCTCCTTAAAAGGACTCGGGAGCACAAGTTTTTTTATTTTCTTTCTGTTTCCTTCCAGATCATTTATTTTCTCTCCAAAATGAAACTCAGGAACACGGTGTAAGATGAAAGGAGGGAATGAACTCAAGGTCCCATACTAGGAGTAGCATTAATGAACGCATAAAGCTTACCTGTTGGAGTTACCACCTGCTTTTCTGTAAATGGCAGATGTCCCAGACCATGTTCCACGACCTGATCAAAACCAAATGACAATTATGGACACATTTAACATAAAGAAATGACATTCCCACCCCAGAAACAAGAACTCACCAACCGGATCAATCGGTCCGCATAAAACACAAAATCATGTTTTGTTGTTTGAGCATCACGAATAAGTGTATGCATGCCACGTATCTGCAAGAGAACAAACAGGTAACTACAAGAAAATTGTATAACAAAAGGAATGCCCAAAAAGAAGGCGCAAAAATATCACTATGTGAATTATGAAGTTGAAAGTGGTACCTGAAATGTCGAGTGAATGACATATAAATTAGGATAAATTTTACAAAGATCATGTTGACCAAGTTTTGTCCGAATATGTTGGACAATTAAATCAATAGCAACATGATTGTCTCCCCCCCGAGGTATGATGATATCAGCATACTTTTTTGTTGGAAGTATGAAGTCATCAAAAGCAGGCTTCACGAACTTTGAATACTGCATATAAGTTAAAGGCCCTCATAGATTAACTTTCTGTTGGAAGGAAATAAAGACATGAATTTTAAAAAAGAAGACAATGCTACAATTAAATAATCATATAGAAGGTTAAGTAAGGTCATCATAGATTTCTTGGCCCCAGAATCAGAGATCACCTATGACTCCAAAAATAGGACTTTGCAGACTCCGAGTGTAGATAAGAATATATCACATATTAAACATAATCTTTTTTTACAAAAATACACAGCTTTTTTTTTTTTTTTTAAAGGCAAACACAAGCACCCATCCTAATCTACATTATGCCCACAACAGGACTAGAACCCACAGGCCACAACTATCTGGTTGAGGAGTATTTAACATACACCTTGGATATACATCATTTATGCTTAGTACTCTGATTTCTTCCTCAGAGAAGCTATCAAGTTTGAAGTAAAATTCTCGAAAGCAAGATATGGACTATAGTTTTGATCTCTTATTACTGAAAGAAAAGAATTACCAACGAACCTGATCAAGCACCATACCAATATCCCGTCCCTTTTCACCTGTATCACGCCTTATTCTCCTTGCCAGGCGCACGTCCGCATCTGCACTGAAAAACACAATTGTAAATACTGAAAGATGAGCATACAAACTCAATTAAATTAAAGTGACTCGTTAATCATAAAATAATACAGTCTAACAAGTTTAGAAATTCACCCTAAATGAAAGAACCAAATGTCATTTGTCAATATTAAACTAAAACGAAACCTGCAGTGGTCACTGAAGAACATGACAGATAAAAATAACCCAGAAGCAAAATTCATGGAATTTGAGTAGCATTAACTTGAGTCACATGGCATCTTAAGGGCACAAGAATTCAGATGCTGTGGACCATAATTGGTGTTATTTCTTTGTGATAAAAATCAACCCCTAGACATCACAAATATATAAGAGTTCATCAATTGACCTTTAAGAGCATGTTTCACCCTTTACTATATCGGGACATATAAGCTCCTTTCTTGTGTGTTTCTCACGTAACATATAAAAAATATCGCACACATGGAGATAACAATGTATTCTTCTGCAACAATCTCCATTTAGCTAGGTGGAAATAACTTCTATATGAATTTTCTGCAAATCTCCATAATAGTTACTTCTGCCACCATTCCGTGTCAGTAACTCAGTAGTCGGTATGTAAATGCCAAGCAGAAATAACCATATTCTGATTCAACCACATTGAAATATAAACCTAAACCACTAGAGCACCCAATTCTTTAAATCACAAACACTTGACTTTTACATACCCATCTCACGCATATTCTAAGGTGTGATGAATACAATGACTCCTAGCCCTTGTTTTTTTGAATGAATTTTTATGGCAGATAGTGAAAGATAAAACACTTAGCAATGGACACTAGAAAAGAAGCAAGGAGTAAGAGACGAGAGTAAAAAAGATGAATCTATTAATAGTTGAGCTAATGCTATGAAAGGATTGTATAGAACCTGTATCAACAAAGATCTTCATGTTCATCAAATCACGTACACGAGGATCATGAAAAATGAGAATGCCTTCCAAAATTATGACATCAGAAGGATTCACCTGCAATAGGTTTCATACCAACTTATCTATGTGGTATTCTTAAATCTTAATTGGACTATAATTCACCACAAACAATAGGAGAGAATAATATTGTTAAAGAGATAATTAATTGAAGAGTACTTGCTGCTGAATAACAAATAGAAACAAGACACAAAGAAGGAAGAGATGTTAATATCTTCTAATTTGATGCATTGTAAGCAACATAATGGTTTCTGTTTTAACTTGACTGTGAAAGCATATTAATTCTAAGCCTTTTCATAACAGAAAGACAGGGGGGCATATGATGATACTTTGAGAAAGAGCCTCTTTTGTAACTAAAAGGAAATTCATGATATCGTATATGTCCCTTTGTTAGAAACTTAGAACTGAAAACTTCCCGTAACTTCGTTATATTCATGAATCAGTTAATTTATCCTTTAAAGCAATATTTTATATTTAGAATTTTATTTTTTTCTATTTACATGAATACTGAAATAATATTTTTCTGTGATGTGAAGACAAAGTATTTTTCGAGGCAAAAGTTAATCAGTTTTTAAAATCTCAGATCTTAATACAATGCAGTATCCTTTACTGACTTAATGTGCTGCCAATTAAGGGATTCAAACACTCACCTGTTTCCTAAGCCTCAACTTTAGTAGAAATAGGCGGTGCATGAATGATATACGTTTCTAGAAAAGAACGCGATGATGTATGTAAAAATTTCATTAATTGTATACACTATCACGTAAATTTAAAAGAACATTATTAGTAATTATTAGATTAAATTTATGATTGAAGTTTTAAAGTGATATATCAACTGATAAAGGTACAAAAAATCATTTACATGACTCAAACTAGTTAGTTTATTATTATTATTACTAACAGGACAAAAATGAAAAACCAAGATAATGGTTTGACAAGTTACATTTAGGGGGAAAACAACAGCAGTATTGATGCACTTTGAAATATAAAGCTACAAAGATAACTTTTTTGGATATGGGACAAAGTTTAGACCTTTCCAAGCTATGTTATAAGAACTAACCCTTCGAGAGATGCTGTTCTTGTAACTTCTGAAGTCATACTTCGGAATATCCACTGCTTTCCCATGCTTCAACATCTCCACAGCTGACAATAACTTCTCATTATCAAAAGCATCTGGAAAAGCAAATAGGCATAAGAAGCATGAGAACAAAAGCCGGTTAGAAAGATTAACACAGATTAGTCCACCAAAAATGATTATCATAATGCCACATGTCAAAGGTATGATGAGAGAGAGAGAGATAAAGAGACTAAGGAGCTCCTCTTAAAGATTTGAGACGGACATACTGCCTGTCTATCTCAAACTCACAGAGGAGATAAATTCAAAATTAACTAAGAGAATTGCCAGTTCAGGTAACAAAACACACCGGGATGATCGAAGTTGTATTCATGAACCCTTGTAAGTTCTTCAGGGGTCAAATTATGATAGAAGGAGTCCTGCAAACACACCCATAGATACTTAGCAGTTAGATAGCAACTCCTGTGTGATCAAAATTAGCAAAAAGAGGCATATATATAGACCGGATAGTAGAATTGGTTAATTAACAAACTAAAATGTATGGAGAAAAAGGACGGGGTTATATGAATAAGACCTTTCACATAATCTATACAATCATTCCAGTATAGACAGCAAAGAAAAACATACCTGGTTCACAAGTACAACACGCTGATCATGAAGCTGCTCAATAATCATATCACAGACAGTCGTTTTCCCTGAAGCTGCACCTCCAGCAACCCCTGGTTGTCGATAAACACATCATCATAAAAAGCATCACATCTATGACAATATCAAGCCCTTCAAAAAAGAAAGAAGCCTATACATACAGTGAGCAGACACAAGCACTTTAAAGTTTAAACGGAGTACTAGAGACTAGGAACAAAGAAAAAGGAACGGGGCTTATTTATGACAGCTATTAGTTGGATAGTTTTAGGCCCCTCCATTAATTGGCAATAAAATTTGAAAATTGATAGATTTAAAGAGCAATACATCCAATACTCAGCTAAGAGAAAATCTTGTTTGACATTATTGTTCAGCATAAGAAATGGATGACCCTAAATTAAAGCTTGCATATATACATTGCCTTAAGAAATTATTCTGAAACGATCTGCCCGACTCTCATAATGAACATGAATTTACTATAAAAAGTAATATAATAACATAGCATTCCTGCCTCCGACAAACTTATACAAGTAATCAAGTGCATCAGGATGTGTTCTTGGTGCATTACATACCAATGATAAAAGGCTGCTTGTGCACATTATCATTCACCGAAGTTGTTGCCTGCCCCACCTGTAAATTTCTTGCCTGCATCCCATCCATGTGAAATCCAGAAAAATGGACCCCTGATGAAGCCTCTATTAAATCTTCTACTGGTTTAGACCCCATTGCAATTATAACCTGCAGTGCGAAGATGAGCGATCAAATATCCAGGTTATTTACTAACACTATACATGATCATAATAATAAGAACCATGTATGTTACTTCTTTAGTGTTTCTTAGTTCAATTGACATGGTATGGTTTCATGTAACCCTGCCAAGGAAAAGGCACTTACCATTCCATCATCAACGGTTTTGGCCGTCTCAAACATTTTCACTTGCCCTGTACCTTCTCATTGATTTAAGGTCCTTTAGCATTTATCTTCGTTTTGATATTGTAATCTACTTTGACAAGTTCAGACCTAATCAACCTACTAAGATTATTAATTCATAACTCTGTGTTTGCTGATTGAATTGGCAGTGGAAAACTCAATTTCGTTGGGAAAGGGGATACAAGGCCATTTGAAAGCTACAGGTTTTCTCAAAGGTCATTAAGTTCAGGGGTTTGAATATCAATTAATCTTCAACATGTAACCATAGATTTTAACTTGCTATTCACAGTAGTTATCGTGGGAAAGATTTGTATCGATCAATTTCCTTTCTCTAAAGCCGTGGTACACGTTTGTAAACTTCAATTAAGGATCTCAATAAGATCCACATTTTCAATGCAGTAAGTCTATAGTTGATGCAATTTTTCGTCCTAGTAACTTCTATAAGGAACTAATAACTACAGATCAGACAAGATTCCATAAAAGAAATGAGTGGATCAACAGATGTTAAGTCCAATTTTGTTTATCTTATACGCAAAGAGCTCGTAAATATAACTTGAAACACCTTGATGATAATCATTTCTTCAAAATTCTCTCTGACTCCAGATTAATCATTGTCATTTAATCCATAGGAACTCAACCTTCAAATCAAATCCTAATCCATCAATCTTAATCAGGTATAACTCTTGTTCATAACTAAAGGAAAATCCTTTCCTCAAACAGACGAAATGATCCCTCCACAATATCAACAACTAGCCAACAACAAGCACATTATTAACGGGATCAAAAGGAATAAACACCTACATCGCCGACAAATCAAGGGTTACAACGTCGAACAATGCATTGTTTTAGGGAGCATTATGTTGGAGAGCTCAAAAGTAATCGACGTTCTAAACCCCAATCTTTGCCACAAATAATATCCGAATAATATCAAGTTGATCACGAATCACGGATGGATCAGACATGCAGGAAACAAACAGAAACACAAAATGCAAGATACAGGACCACAAAGAAAATAATTACAAGATTCAATAATGTAAAGATTCTTGAATATACCTTGAAAGCTCGATTAGATACTTCCGAGATTTGAGGTAACTTTTTCCGATTTGATTTCGAAACTGGAGCAGGGGGGAGAAGCGACGAATGAAAAACGAAATGAAATCAACTCCCTTTCGTACGCCGGATACAATCACCTTGAATTTATAAGGAAGGTTTTGCAAAGTCGTAAAATTGGGTGGAAATTAGGGCATGAAGTTGGATGTAATTACGACGATGAACCAACGATTTTTTTTTATTACGATATCGTAACTATTTTTTAGTGTGTATAGAGCATAGACGTTAAATTTACGTAAAAAACCATACACACCTGACACCTGACGTGGCGCTTATCGGATGTGGCCCCGCTTCAGAAAAGTTACACAATTAGTCTCTGTGTTTGTTCCCTTTTACTGTTGCACCTTATTTTTCAAAAATACGCGTCGACGTTTTTATTTCATTCATATCCTTCTAAAATATCCTAATTACATATATATTCTTATAAACATTAAAATTATACTTATATCCTTCTAAAACTTTTAATTTCTTATATATATCCAAAAACCTAATTTATTTATTTTTAATAATTTAAAAATTAAAAAACATTATATGTAAATTGATTTTTAGCTAAAATACTTAAATACCCCTCTTCTTTCGATATGATCGATTGGTCGTACAAATTCATTCATAATTTAAAAATATTTATGAAGTGGATCTTCAAGCTACAAGCCCGTGTGCAGTGTCAATCCATCGATTTCTACAAATCTTGTGTTTAACATGAGGCGGTAATCCACGAAACTTTCTTTCACAAGACCATCAGTTCATGCAATTTTGTGTTTTAGATCTACGGCGGTGATGGACAAAACCATTTATTTAGATCTGCAGTGCGATATAGATCTATAACGATGATCAACGAACCCATCGGTGACCAAGATGAGGCGTTGATTGACAAAACCATTTGTGACTAAGACGAGGCAGTGATTGACGAAACCATCGCTAACTAATATGAGGCGGTGATGATTTAGATCTACAACAAATTTAACAATCATTTTTCGAGCGTGCGATGTGTTCATACTCAGATATGTAATCTTGTTCATTACCTCACTAAATCTTGATCAATGTGTTCGATGTGTGTGTTCTTTTATTGTGCTTGTTCAAAAAAACATTATGAAGTGATAAGTACGGCTCATCTATCCACATTCCCATCATTCATATCTCAACTCATAAACTTCTCTTCAAAAAGAAAACATTTATATAGTGATAATGTACTGCTCATCTTCAACGATTTTTGGATAAAACGTATTTTTGCAGGTTGCCAGTGGATGAATCCCATTTGGGATAAAGGGTATTTTTGGAAAAGGATGTTAATTGGTTTTTATATGAAAAAACGAATTCAAATACAATGTTTTCTATTTTTAAATAGTTTAAAACTAAATAAATTAGGTTTTTTGAAATATGTGAGAGAATAAAGTTTTTAGGAGGATATAGATGTAATTTTAAAGTTTATAATGATATATACGTAATTATGAAATTTTAAAAGGGTACATATGAAATTCCCGTTTATTTTAGGGTGTGATTCTAATCGAACCCTTAATAATCTAATTTAATCCATGTAATATGATATATGTAAATGTATAACTTGTATTGAAAACTGTAATCGATTGATGTGACAGGTCTGGTATATGAGATGCAGGAGATCCAAATAGTAATACCCTTATTTTATTATATATATTTTAAAATGTTATTTTCTTAACTAAATATTTATACTTATTTTACTTGCTAAATATTTAAAGGGAAATGGTCTTAATCTATGTTGTTACAAACATTTAACTGAAATAATGTTGCACTTATGTACATGTTTTACAAACCCGTTTTTTAGCTGATCGAGTGTGGTACATCCTTTTAAGAAACCCACATTTAGTGATTTCAAGCTACCCACACCTAAACCTCCATTCTCTTTATGCGCAAGTACATCATTTAAGAAACCTAGCAAATCTTTCTTTTTCATTGGGTTTACTTATCAAAAATATATTAAATTTTACTTCAATTTTATTACATGTATCCACCTTTTAAAAGTGTTAGTGTATGAATTGAACTTTTAATTTATTGTTATTGAATGTATTTTGATCACATAAATAATAAAAAAAAGTTTATAAGTTTATTACATGCAATACAAAGTTTTATACACATAATAACACACTTATGATAGTTTGATACACGCAGTAACGTTTTTAAAATATGGACACATACAATAACAATTAGAGTATAATTTGATCCATTTTAGAGAAGTAAACCACTTTTCCTTTTACACCACCCCAATTCCCAAAAAAAAAAGTGACATCTAAAAATTCTTAACAAATTTCTTTCAAATGAGCCTTATATATTAAGAAATAGTAAAGACCAAGCGAACCTAAAACCAATTTGCAAATGGTACCCTTCCTCCGCTTGACAACAAAGAAGCTTTCCAAATACATAATTTGGATTGAAACTTATCTGTTATTGGTTGCCAGAGTGAAGATTTGTTTATTGAAGCACCTACCGGCAATCCCAAATATTTACAGAGGAAAGAAAATTGTTAAAAGGAAAATTTTAAACCTATACAGGGGTACGGGATATCCATTTATCTAATATAAGCGACCTTGGAGTCGGTTCCATCAATCATCTATGTATGTGCTTCCTATTTGGCACACCTATCAACTATGGGGTTTTGAGAGAAAAAGGTATAGCAAGAAAATGGTGGTGCTGTTTGACTTGGAAATCAAAGATATAAAACCTTACCTTTTTATACTGTTTTGAGAAAACCTTATGTTGCGTTCACTTCCAGAAAAATCCTTCATTTTTTCAGAAATTTTTTCTAAGAAAACTGAAAATTAGAAAACATGTTCACTTGCATATTTTTTCAAGAAAACAGAAAACTCTCTCACTTATTCACATTTTCCCAAACTCCTCAATTTTTTCAAACTCTCATACTTTTTCAAAAAAAAACACTTCAGCCAAACATATTTTTTATTTTTTTCTGAAAAAGAAAAACTCCATCCCTACATCTAAACGCATTTTCTATTTTTATCAGAAAATAAAAACTCCACTGTTTTTCATAAAAAAAAGAAAATTTTTCTCCTTAGCTTTTTATCATTTCCTCCATCAATTGCCCCTGCAAGAACTTAGAAGATTTGAGAATACAATCTGGAATAAAATCTTGTGGGCCAGGCTGCCATGTATGAACAAGGGCAAAAGCAAGGAAAAATGAAAATAACAGTACTTATCTTTTTCTTAAAACTCATAAGAGGTGAGTGCAAGTTATTGAGTTGTTAAGGGCTTTGCCCAAGATTTAATCAAATGCTTAAATGGTTGTTTAAATCCTAAGTAAGTTTGATAGTGTTATGGACATATTAATTCTAATTTCTCCTGGACTTTTTTGTGCTGTATGATACTTTTAAGAGTTTGTTGCTGAAAATGTATCCAAGTTTTCATTTTTTTATTGTTTGTATCTAACTTTGAAAGCTATTATTTAATGTACTGGAGTTTTAAAATCTATCATTTAGTGGATCCTGAAATCTTATAGCGGGTTCCAGGTAATTTTTAGATTTTTAAATTATTTTTAATACAAAATTATTATTCTTATTAATATATTATTATTGTTATTAAAAATCAAAAAAGCAGACGAATCTTCATGAAACAAAAAGCAAGTTAATCTCCAAGCATCGATGAAATCAAAATCATACATACACCAAATCTTCAAGTATCCAATAGAACAAAAAGCAAGTTGATGAATAAAAAGCAAATCAGACGCACATAATCTCCAAGCATATGATGAACAAAAGGCAAATAGATGAACAAAAAACAAATCGAGATTATGGATATAGAATCTCAAAATGAAACAAAAAATATGTGAAATCGCATATCTGAAATCAAAATCGAAACCATGAAAATATGAATTTTGTGACGAAATCAAAGAACCATATATCCAAAATCAAAGAATCCTAAACTGCCACCTCTTGAACATCGATAGCCTGAACAAACCTCAAAAGATCTTTAAAATCAATGACTTAAACAGAATCATAAACAAATTGAAATTGAAACAAATTGATGAAGTAAAACCAATCGTCAGATACTGAAACCACATCGAAAAGTCGTCGGATGTCTTGAACCATAAACAAATCGAAACTCGTGAATCAAGAACCATAATCAAATCGAAACAAATTGATGAAGTATGAATCCTAACCATCATATCAAACTCATCCCCAAATCGTGTGGTCTAATTCGGCCATTTCACTAATAATCTGGTTCTTTAGATTGATAATCGCCTCTATTATCCGAATCTGAAAATGTAGAACCTTTACTCCCTAGCCGATGTATCAAACCAAACCCTTTCCCGAATCATGTGTATCCAAATCCCTCTTTAGATTTATAGTTACTATTGTTATATTATTATTATAAATAAAATAATGTTTAAAACATGGTGACCCGCTAGTAACCTACCAGCAAAGGTCATGATACATTAGATGGTAACTTTTGAAGTTTCGTTACATAAAAATGGTAAACTTTAGAGTTCGGTAAACACAATAGTAAAATGTGAAAACTTGAAGACATTTCCAAGAACTAAGCCATACTTTAAATGAATGGAAACTTAATCACGTGATTTGGGTAAAAAGAAATTTTTGTTAATTATCATGTTAAATCCATTTAAATATGGACTGAGACGATGAAAACTTGCCTAAAATGATCTTAGAAGGGTGATGGGGTTTTAAATCCTCAGGAACCAAACGCGTCATAGTGCTTAAAGCACTTAAACTTAGTTTGAATGAAATTGACAAAGATCCTGTAACCTAGAGATGAAAATTCAGCAAAATATGATGAACTCGTGAAAATCATATAAGATCAGTTGACTTTGTTGTAAACGTATAACCAGTCATTTTAAAGCTATAAGAATCAACTTTTATAAAAAAATTTAGTTTCTTATGTTGATTCAAAAATAAACTTGGTCAAATGTATAAATTAGTAACAAGGTGTCAAAGCTAGCTTGGCTTATGTTTAAGTTAAACAATGGTGTCCAAAAGTAAATGAATAATATTATAGGTGTGTAAGAGTTATCACGCGCTAGTTCAAGCTGTAACCATCTTAATTAAAGACTCGATGCGAGTACACTAACTCACATGCACATAAATGCAATATAATAGCGCATGTGTTCATAATATGCTAAATCTAATCTAATTATATAATAAATTGTACATGATTCAAGTAAGAAATATGATAATGCTCAAAGTATTAGAGAAACATTTAAAGTTATGTCCTATAGCAAATGAAATACTTATTCATGATTAACGTTAGAATATGATATTAGAGTTACATTGGGATACCTATTAACATCACTACGATCGAGACAAAACATTTTCGTGCATGAGTAATTGAGCATAAAGGTATAACTAGATCGGTTGATAAATGCCATCTTTGTGTACACATGTTATAATAAAGAATATGAATGTTATAGTATAAATAAAAGACTAGCATGCATCAAATTTGTTAAATGATCTTAATTATTTATTTAATAAAATAAATTTAATTGTCTAATCTTGACCATTCATTTAATCAAAATTAAAATTTCAGTTTTTACTTTTGTAAGTCAAAATTGAATCAAAATTATTAGAGAAATTTCATACATGTCTTTATAACATCTTAAAATATTATATTCATCCACCCTAATTTACAAATATCATATTTACTCTTTATAAATTTTAAAATATCGTATTTAACAAAAAATTTAATTTTATCATTTTAAAATAGTATATAACCATTTTAACATCTTTTTAATTATAATTAATAAATATTTGACCTTATTATCCTAGTTATAACAATAATGATCGATAAACTGTAAAAGATATACAACTGTGTTTATTCGTATCATGATATCATGTTTTTTCGTCACGTCCGTCCTCAACCTCGCATTGATGCCTCCACCACTGGTATAGGTGTTGACACGTCTCTCATCATATTTTTAAATTCTCGTTTATTTCGCATTTTATAGTTATTTAATGTCTTGTTATTAATATTTAATATTTATCTTTTTTTTAACAAGTATATGATATAGGAACTTAAACATAAATTTAATGTGAAAAGCTAAAACCCATAAATTATATAGGTCGGATCAAATCAAGCATTAGACCATAAGTAGTGGTCTTCCTAAACCCAAATGTCACAGCAGCTGTCACATCACTTTTTTTCCATTTTCTCTCTCTTACCCGAAACTCAAGTAACACCTAACCCAAACAACCTAAATATTTTTCTCTCCTTACTCTTTTACACAACCAAAAAAAAGCAATCGGGTAGGCACGGGTGTAGCAAGCCGGGAGCCCAACCCAAAGGAGGGGCGTACTGGTGTTCCCAGTTGAGCCGAAGCAAACCCAAGCGAACCTGAACACCTTCGGGTGTTCCGTTACGGGTGGCCTTATCGGGAAACAGGAACATGTTCGGGGATTTATTTCGGGTTTTTCTACAAGGGGGGAACCCTCACCTTGAGTCCCGACTCGAGACGTGTCGCATGTGTGTTGTGTGTGTTTGTATTAAACAAGGGTTGTTTCACGCACTTCGTTGCGTATCTGATCTGATTAGATTACCTTTGGTAATAATTATTTTATATATATATATATATATATATATATATATTACAATATTAAAAAAATATGTTCTTTTAACTTTCTTTTTAAGAATATTTCATCGTCTAATCGTCTATATTTTAATAATCTTATTTGAACACCCATAAATTGAAATTGATAAAAATTAAGCATCCTAGTTAGTAATAAACTTTGATATAAAGTTTTTTCATAATGTGATATAAAGAGAAATCAAATATACACCTACTTTTTGTCCCTACTTCAACCTTTTATCTATTTAATGTTTAATATATATAATTCATATATCATCTCTTACTTTTTGTCCCTACTTCATCCTTCTATCTACTCAATGTTTAACATATATAATTCCTATATCATCTCTTAATTTTGATACTTATTTTGATCAAGTGAGTAGGAGAATAAATAGGAAAAAAAATAGAAGAATAAATAATTTCTCATAAATAAAACTTACCGTCAAGATTTGGCAGGCTCAAATGTGGTGTCAACATGCTAGTCAAATATAAAAGGAAAGGATGGAAAAAATGAAAGAGCAATCAGTTGTAGGGAATAATACCCCACTTATGAACAGTAAAATGCATATAAAAACGACATCAAAAGTGTCTAAAACGACACCGACCACCTTAGTAATGTATATATGTATAATAATAACAAAATAATATAAATTTACTATTATCATACAATGGTTAAAAAAATAAGAATGCGTTCATTTTGGTAAAAGGTGTGGTTATAACTTAGAAAAATGATATATTTTTCTACTTTATCCTTTTATTCATCATAAAATGAAATGTGAAATCCACTAATTCTCTTTCTTCATCTCCTTCATTAATTTTGACACTTATATTGATCTTGTGAGTGAAAAGATAAGTAGTAGGATATATCACCTCTCTATAACTTATCCTCAGCTTTAATATATGTTTATTTTTCCTTTTTGACGGCAGCAAGTGATTCAATCAGCTAGTCCGTATAGCAATCAAAATAGGGTGGGGTACGTTGTGATTGATTCATGTTCTCGAGGTTGAAAAAGGATATACATAATCCTTCATTTTAATATTTTATCGTTTTCTTGAAAGCAAAGGGCAAATTCATATACTTAGACTTTTAAACAGTAAAATATTTTTTTAAATTATTGTACTTTATGTATTAAAAACTAGGGGTGAGTATTTTAACTGAAAAATCGAAACATAACCGATAGAACTGAATCAAATGAAAACCGACGGTTTAGTTTATAAAATTTCATTAACCGATAGATAGTGGGTCGGTTTCGGTTTTGTACACGTAACCGAACCGATACCAAACCGAACCGATAAGAATTTATTATTTAATTATTTTATATATTTATTATTTAATTATTTGAATATTTGTTCATTTATGGTGCATCATGCAAGTTATATTTTTATAAAAACTTGAACTTTGTTACTTATTATGTCGTCTCATTCATTGTACTGGACTACTAGAGTCATTGTAAATATTGAACACTTGATTGTTTCTTTCACGTGAGGCTATTAAATATATTAAAAATGACTTCACAAGTTATGAATTGATGGAGACAAAGAGGTGTGTACCATCAGGCTCAATTTGTTTATTAAATATTACTCTAGCCTATCGTTTTGTATTTTTGTCATAAAAAATAATGTGCTTACCAAGTCTAGAAAATAATCAATTACTTGGCCCAAATTTGTGGCTTCTATAAAGCAATAAAAAATATAACTCAAACCCATATTCTGAAATTACGAAGCCCGTTAAATTTGGCCCAACTTAGTATAACGGCTAACCAATAAAACCGATAATGAAAACCAATCCGCTATCAAAAATTGTTAATCGCTTCGTTAGAAACCGATACCCATTAGTTTGAAAAAACACATAACCGATATTATTGGTTATGATTCGATTTGTGGTTAAAACCGACCCAAACCGCCTTATGGTCAGTCCTATCAAAAACTTATATTTTAGATATATAAGATATTATATAAGTTAATAGTCGTATATGATATTTCCCTTGATATTATATCCAAACAACACTTCTACCACAATAAGTAGTAGAAGCTACTAGCTTAGGTGCCAAACCTAGCAGTGTTAAAACAGTAATTAACTATACAAACATATGGAGAATTACCCTTTTAATATTTTATCATATTAAGCGGTTTGTATTTTGTTATTATTTTTACACTATGCACTCGGGTTAATTTTGAAAAGAAGTGAGGGGATGTGAAGAAAATAATTAAAGTTTTATATGTTATTAAGCTTTTTTTAAGAGCTGAAACTTATTACTTTAGTAAATAAACTTCAATAGCACTTTTTTGATTTTTAACCTTTTATTTTTTTTAAAAAAATTAAAAGCTTTAAAAACCCTTACTAAATAACTTTTAAAAGTTACTTCAAGTAACTTTAAAAGTTGTTGGATGCTTTTAAAAACCAAATTATATAAATTATTTTCGTTTCTTATTTAAAGTTTTGTTTTTATATCATTTTTTTTCATTGGCAAATTACATAAATAACTTTTTTGTCATTCTTGATTGACAATTGAAATTTTTTATTGAAAAGTGAAGCATATTCTCTTGAAGAGTTGAACGAATGTTCCAGGAACAAGAAGTTTTTTAAGCTATTAAAAGTTGTCTTGGCACAAAAGCCCCGGGCCTAGATGGATTGAATTTTTTGTTCATCAAACGTTTTTGGGATACTTTGAAATTGGATCTAATGGAGGCATTAAAGTGTTTTTGGCACACAAGTATGATTAGTAAGGGTTGTAATTCTTCTTTTATTGTTTTAATTCGTAAAAATGAAAACCCAGTCAGCTTAACAGATTATAGATGATAAGTTTAATTGGGTGTTACTACAAAATCATCGTAAAGGTGTTAGCTAATCGGCTCAAAAAAGTCATAGGTAGAGTAATTGGTAAAGAGCAAAATGTTTTTTTAAGTGGTCGCTGGATCCTTGATGGCGCTTTAATAGCTAATGAAGTCATTTTCAATCTTAGAAAAGAAAGGAGAAAAGGTTTAGTCTTTAAGGCAAACTTTGAAAAAGCGTTGGACAACATCGATTGGGATTTTCTTTTAGATATGTTAAAGATAATGGGTTTTGAAAACAAATGAGTTGGTTAGTTTAAATCTTGTTTATCAACATCTAGATGTTCTATCTTAGTTAACGGCTTCCCTGTGGTTGAATTTAGTATGGAGAGAGGCATGCGACAAGGTGATCCCCTCTCCTCTTTTTTTATTCTTAATTGTTGCCAAGTGTATTAATTATGTACGTATCGAAGCATGTCATAAGGGTCTCTTTGCTGGTCTAAAAATGGGCAAGAACGGTGAAGTTGTCTCTCACTTGCAATATGAAGATGACACTTTGTTTTTCGGATAATGGAAAAGGAGGAACATTAGAAATTTATTAAACTGCTTCATTGTTTTCAAGCTGTTTCGGGGTTTAAAACTAATGTGTCGAAAAGCTCTATTTCGGGCATTGGTGTTAGGAAGTATGAGATTGAAAATATTGCTAGTTCAATAGGTTATAGAGTTGGTGATGGTGAAAACTTCAAATACTTAGATTTCCAATCTGTTACAGCATGGGTAAATGTAGGATTTAGAAAGATTGCTTTGATAAATTCAATTCTTGATTATCTTTTGGAAGATTAAATCAATTTCATACGGGGGTCGATTACCTCTTGTCAAAACAATACCCGGAAGGATGTCACTTTATTTCTTTTCCATATTTCAAGATCCCAATGGTGTGTTAAAATTTTTAGAAAAAGTGAGAAAAAACCTTCTTTTGAGGGGGAAAGGAGTGTTTCTTGGATGGCTTGGGTAAAGTTGTCTAAAGTTTTGTCGAGTCACGATTCAGGGGGATTAAACATTGGGAGTCTAAAAGCTCTAAATTAAGCTATCTTAGGGAGGCGGTGGTGGCGGTTTCGTGTAGAGAGTGAAGGGATTAAACATTGGGAAAAGTTCTAATTAGGCTTTCCTAGAGAGGCGGTGGTGGCGGTTTCGTGTAGAGAGTGAATCTTTTTGGGTCAAAACTGTGAAGAGTATACATGGAGAGGATGGATGTGTATTGGGAAGGTCAACTGGTGTTTAAATGAGAGGGAATATATGGGGAATAAGCTGAAGGTGGGCGTTAATCTTCAAAAAATTAGTATATCTCTCTCTATTTGGTCTTTGAAAAACAAATAGGGGATGGGTCAAGTTATCTTTTTGGGTCTGTAAGTGGGTTGGGGATTGTGTCTAGGGGATAAGTTCCCTTGTGTTTTTCGGTGGGATTCTAATAAGAATGTCCTTGTTTGTGAGAAAGGTCATTGGGAGGGAGATAATTAGGTTTGGGATTCAAATTGGGTATAGGTTGTTCGTGGTCATTCATCGAAGGATCAAGAAGATCTTTTATCTTTTTTGTAGCAATTCAAGTTAATCAAAGATAAGTCATATTCTTGGAGCCGATGTCTTGGTACAAATGGAAGATTCGAGGTCAAAGACTTGCGAGAATGGATCAACAAAATTACGATAGAGGAGTCTTCTCATGGTTTCAATACTAAATCGTCTAAATAGATCCCAAGAAAAATCTGCTTGTTCGTTTGGAGAGCTCTACAAAACGGCCTCCCAATTCGAGCTTCTCTTGATAACTATGGTAAAGACATTCCCTCCTCTCTCCATGTTGCAATGATCATATTGAATCGATGGATCATTGTATATGGTCATGTATTCATTTGAATGTTGTTTGGGATAAAATTTTCGCTGGGTGGGGGCTGGAAGAAACTTAATTACATGTGCAGCCGATGTTATCAATTTGAAGAATGTTGTTTGGTTCTCAAAAGCTCAGAATGAGGTATAGGAGCTAATTGTTTGAATCTCTATGTACCTTATCTGGAAGTGCCATAACAAGCTTGTGTTTGAGGAGATTAAGACCCTTGCTTGGTATTTGGGCTGGGACACCCAATATTGTTTGTTTGTTTGGATAAAGGGTAGAATTATAGCTTGCAAATCTGCCAGTATGAAAGATTGGATTTAAAACGTAGACATGGTTGCTAAAAGATGCTTATCGTAGTCTTGTTGTTGTTTAGTAGATCTCTCTGATGTTATTTTCGACGTTTCAGTTGCATTGTTTTTCTTGTTTGGTTCTTGAGTTTGTTTCGGTCTCGAGTTTGTCTCTTGCAAAATGTTTTTTCATGTATTTTGTTTTTTTGTGGGTTTAATATTACTTGTCATTCAACAGAAACTACATCTATAACTACTTTGTCAAAGACCTTTGTAGTTTGTACAAATAAAACTTCAGTTTACAATTCTATATAAAAACTCCAGCTCCTAAAAAGCTTCAGTCATGATTTCAACTTTCAGCTAGTTACGTCAAATATACCTCAAAATATAAGATAACGAGTTAGTAGGACCAGTGTGTTGCATCTAGAAGCAAAAAATAATGATTATAAAATATGTCTAATGTGTGAAAACAAATGTATAAAATAAAATAGGAAAATCTTAAAACATTTGAGATCGAAAATACGGTGAAATTAATTTTAGAGAATTTTTGTACTTTTGGAAAACTATTTTTTTCCCTAAATATCTTATTAATATAAAATTTATATCAAAATTTAGATAAAAATATGATGGTTGTCATTTTGTTGAATAAACATTATAGCTCTTAAAAATTATATAACTTCTACCTCGTAATTGTTTAGCAAAAATATGAATGTATATTTGTATTACAATTTCGGATAACTCGATTTCGATAAACATTATATTATGATAAAACTTATAATAAAATTCAGATAAAAAAGAAGATCAGATATATAGATATATATATATATATATATATATATATATATAT
>JAUEJL010134571.1:0-10000 GCA_032274825.1 Drosophyllum lusitanicum | reverse complement strand
ATTTGTATGAGCTTTGGGTTTTAAATATCAGTTACTCTAAATAATATCATTATATTAAATTAGTATATATGTTTTTCTAATCTTATTATATGATTCACAAATATTTTGATTCATAATAACGTAAATAATATTTATAATAATATAATTATATTAAAGTTTAAATATTATTTTGTTACTAACTATCTTATCTCCTATTAAAATTAAATTATAAAAATTGAGTTTTCAACTTTGACTACTAAAAGTCAAAATTAGACTTTAAATTTTAATAAAATGAATAAATATGATTTAATTTTGATTAAATGAAGAGTCAAGATCTTCTAATTAAATTGATGAAGGTTATTCTTTTATTTATATTAGAAGATTATACAGAAAAAAATTCAAACCCAAAGAAGATGTGAAACATAAGCCAACTAAATGGAGAAACCTTATGCATATATATATAAGCAGCCATCAAATCATTCATAAGGAACACTCATTATAGAAAGAGTACTATAAAAACATGATCATCCAAAAATACAATTTGTCAAATTTCCATTGACTTCTAAAATGACAAGTCAAACCTGAGATTGGTCTCAAAGTAATGTTTAGATGCATACAAATGGAACAAGCAAGTTAGTTAAAAGAGTGTTTGTTGTGAACAAAAGAATGATCAATAACCATTCATCATACAATTACAATATATAGATATTATATATATATATATATGCACATATACCACCAACTATTATATCAAAGTATCAAACCTATTTTTCTAGTTCCACCAATAATTTCTCCATCATCTTCTTATACATTGGCATGTAATGATCATTGATCATTGTTCTTGACAACCTCAGCTTGCCATATAGATCACGAGGCGTTTCATAAATACCCACATGTTCGTGTTCGTGTTCATGCTCCTGATCTTCAATGGCCGTATCATGGTCATGATCATGATCTTGATCGACTGGATTATTTGAAACGATAGAAACAATATGAAATATCCTTCCAGGAGGAAACAGATGCTGATTTTCCGATACGTCTGTTGAAGAAATCGACTGTTGGCCTGCTATAACTTTTTCCTCTTCTCTTATTTCTTGCGCTGCAGCCTCTTCTTCTTCCTGTGCCTGGATATGGGCCTCGTTTTCTTGTCTCTGAAGTTCTTTCTCCAGTTCATATAATAATTCACCTTCAGTTATGTGTTCGGATTTGGATGTAACGTGGTCAACAGGAATAAGAGGTTCCTCTTCATCTGTTTCTTCGTGACTAGACCCGGAGCCAGACCCACCACTGGAAGAACAACGGTCCATGTGGTTTGACTCATGGTCTGGGCCAGTGTGCACTGCAACAGACTCAGCACTCTTTTCAAGTATGAGGGAAGTTTCAGAAAAACCATCAGTTGGTACAGTGCCAACAGGACGACGACGTGCACCCATGCATGACCATGCAGACAGGGTTGAACGGGTTCTAACTACAGCCTGAGCAACATTCTGAGCACGTTTCATCACAACCTGGAATTTTTTTAAAAAAATTAATTATTAAAATAAATTAATTTATAGGCCTTGGGGTCTATTAGAAAAACTGAATAAACTGAATGACACTAGGGTGGCATTGTGGCAATTTCTACCCGTCTAATTTAAGAACAGGTCAATTCAGATTATGTTTTATCTCCAACACGTCAAATGAGTAAAAGAAATTTATGTTTATTTTTTCTGTCGTTTTCGTTGTCTACATCTTACCTCCCTCATACCCATTTAAGCGGGATTGAGTATTGTTGTGCCGTCAAATGAGTAAAATCAAGGGGCTTAGCTAAAAAGCAAACAGGTTAAGTGGGTTGAAACTCATACTACGTGTACTCTAATAGAAACAGCCCCTCGTGAATCATTTTGTTCATTAAACTAGTAAAATCTGACGTGCTAACTATAAAGATGTTAACTTCTTCGTGGTTCGTGTACAAAAAAAGTACTTGTTGTGCTCCATTACCCAAGCAGCCGATATTGCCACCTCAACATAGTATTGATATAAGTGAGAAAAAAAAACTAGTAAACACTGACCTGAGTGCTATTAGAAACAGGACGCAGCATAGCACCTGCACCAGCAACTTTGGCTCTTGCATTGGCTATTGATGGGAGACGTGAGCCCAAGGCGGTAGCAGAACGGAATACAACATTCAAAACTCTAGTTTGCTCAACTTGATCACGCAGATCATTTAGCCAAGAGGAAGCTGTAACCTGTAGATACAATACTTCACTAATTATGATTTACATAATTGATGGCTTGTTTTCTACTGCTTTCATGATTTCATCACACAAAGCAATAAGATCCTGTCTGAGAATCATATGATTGACAGGGACGCTATTGTTCCCATAAACTCATGTCTCCTTAATTTCTCACATAGAACCTCATTGGTTCATATTTCATTGTAGAGATGGCAAAATGGTGAGATCACTTGCGTAATTCTTCGGTACATGTCAGAATGGATCAAGTTAGGTTGATCCGAGACACTTTATACTAAAAGAATTTAAGTTCTATCCTTAAAAATATTAGTGTTTCATGTATGATTACAACAAGGAAAAAATTATTATTTCAATAATTAATTAACTTTTTTAGTAAAACCCTTTAGGAGACTTCATGAATTTAATTTGAACATCAGGGAGCCTTCAACACGTTTCCTTTTAAACTTCTTTTCTTTAAACATTGAATCCGTTCTTTTCTTTAAACATTGAATCCGTTATAGATAAAACACAATCCAAATCGAACCCGTTTTCATAAGTTAGTGTGTCGAGATTGTCACCTGTATCTCCTGGTAAAATACAGAACAATATAGGGGGACAATTTGAAGGCAAGAGTTAGCAAGTTACAGACAGTACCTCAGTGCGAAGATCATCAATAGAAGCAGTTGAGAATGTTGGCACCAGATCAGAGCCATTGATTATTGTAGTTATGAAGTGCTTACCGGATTCAGCCAATTCCCAAGTCATACAGGCAGCTGAAGAAGATGAAACTTAGTATCATACATGAATCAAAACTTAAACTTCAAACAAAACCAAAACAGTTATTTTTATTTAAGGACAACCTCAGTCTGAGCTCCTTACAGCAGAACATACACAGGTAATATGTTAATATAAGTAAGAACTGACTGCTCTGCTAGATAAGGAGATTGCAAAAGACTGTTCACTTTTCTCCATCCCCACCAATGACAATAAACAGTTCATGCATTTTTTATAGCTTTGATTTTCAGAGTACCATACTTGATGTTTTCACATATAGACATCTATTCTCACATTCTAAACAAGCTTTGGAAAGAAAGGATAATTTACTTAATATAAAACTTATGCAAAATGCTCTTGTGATCAAGATAGAGAAATGTGAATGTAAAGACTATAAAAGTTCATATACATTATTTACTGTTATAGCTCCAAAGGAGGGGAAAGATAAGTAGAACCATGAGGATGATATACCTGGTGCAAATGTGATGCATGAAATAGATGATAACTCTTTTTGTTCTCGAAGAATGTATGTTAAAAGTGCAGCTGTACCACCACCAAGTGAATGACCGACAATCTGAGGAGATAAATACAAATGCTCATTACAACAGTCATTCGGTTCTTAAATTGAGTGAGACTGAAGCTACAAAACACAATGCATATAGCTTATGAACTTTCATGATAAGTATTTGCACTAAACACATTTTAATCTTGTAAACAAACGGAGTACCTATATGCCATTCCTTAGAGAATAGTGCAGCCATTTATGTTATGGAGATTATGATAACAAAAGGTAACATATTTAACTAATTGGATAGTATTGGAATGCCCAAAATATGTGGCTATTGGAGAGAATTGGAATGCCCAAAAATCAAACATTTCCTTTTTTATGGCAAGTTTTCAGTCATACTTTACTTTTTGCCCACTAGTAGTTACTATTTAAAATTAGTCACTTGTATTGTGGTGGTACGTTTTTTTAGTTTGTCATTATGATAGGCATTGAAGTGCCAAGTGAAAAGTTGCATTTTCCTTGGCAAAGAGGGTAAACGTTATGTAGACTTCCATGGACAATTTTATAATTCCAGGTATGCAACTAGGTAACTACAGTCATCAGGTGTTCAATAAGCAAATACAATTAAAAATCATGATTAACCGTGGCTAAATGATGGTAAGATGATATTTTTTGGTATGGTTAAAGCACTTGTCTTTGTAATACACAAAGACAATTAGTCTAGGACTTAGAAAATGATGGAGCTGAAGTTAGGAATTTCTTTTTTGTGAATGCAACTTGAGAAGCATATAACATGATAGAAGATTCTGAATTGTCAATACAAAACAGATTTAATCCATCAAAGAGAGCTTATGTCAATTCCACATCATCATTGTATGTGAAGCAGCATAAGTTTTTGTTTGATGTTTGATGAACAAGGCCCATGTTTACTTTCAATATTTTCAACAGATTACATCTTTTAGCATGATTCACAAATGCCAATACCATGTTTATTCTAAATGTAATCAAAGATGATACTTTGTAGTGACATGTGCATTGATTATCTTGAGCATCCGTCTATTAGTTCTACCTAAAAGACATTAGGATAGAATTTAGGCCAAAGGAAAAATCTACCTTTACTTCATAACCAGGATTTTCTTTGAGTGCTTCAAGCAGAAAAGGAATACTGAGCTTTGCAATCCATCGAGCAGAAGCAACCATCCCGCAATGCGCATAACCTAAAACTAGATTACTTATCCCACCATCATGTAAAACTGAATGGTGAAAAGGGACGACACCACCAGTTGCTGCTGTCAGTGTATCTTTAATACTATGTGTGCCTCGAATTAACAAAAGGAAGCATTTAGAACTTTTATCACAGATAACCGTGAAGGCAGGCTTCAAAATCTGCATTCATAGAAAACAGAAACCTCGGTGAATATGGCTAAATGAGTGCACAATGTTATTGAGAAACAAGTGCTTCAATTATACTAGAGCATTGAAAAGGTTTCCATACCCCTGCTTTTGGCTTTTGCAAGAGAACATCTGCTTCTGAATAGCCAGCAGACTCTAAGAACACTGGGAATGGTTTCTTTGAAAAAAGCATGCAGAGAGTCAACAACCGCAAATAGTGTTTTAAGTCTGCAAGGATTTCAGGTCCTTTGTGCTGTATACTATTTTCTCCAGCATATACACTAGCTACTTGTACATTACCCTGAATCATCATTTTAGAACATTAAATCATGTAGACAAGTTTACACATAAAGAAATAAAACATAACTACTTCGAAAGAAAATAACGATGCAAAACAGCATATCTAAATTCATACTCCAACTAATACATGTCACGTGAAAATTACTTATGTTAGTTCTTCAGTATGTCAAAGTATTACAACAAATCCTATATTCAAACTCAATTCTGACTTTGGGACATGGATCACATAATAAAAGCCTATAATACAAAATGCAAAACATGAACACATGATGAGTAGAACCATGGCATAGTTAAAGTTGTTATTATACACTGTGGCCAACGAACTACTCTTCACTTCAAAGCAGATACGAATTGAATGAATCTTTCAGAAAACATAGATACATAAATTGAACTTCATTACTAGAAGGGGAAATACAAATTTGTGACAAACCCTTGTCAATTTATGCATCAAAAGTCACATGCTCTCTTTTTTCCACTTGAAGGTAGTCAAAAGGCCATAAAATAAACTCGCTTTTACTCTCATCTTCTCAAGTTCATTTAGATTTTCTGGCTTGAAACCACCTATGGTTATGTGTAATACGACCATGCTGGGTTCAAGGGAAACACGGTAGTGAATCAAACCAAATGTCAAGCACAAATGTATAAAGGTTAAACATTTAACAAGAAGTCTTTGGCTCAATGGTCACAAGTTGAGATATGAACCTGAGGTCAGGGGATTAGGTCTAACATGATCCGCATATTGGTCAATCAAAATAGCTCGACTACAACTTCAGAAACTAAAACAGAAGAAAAAAAGAAAAAAAGCGTTACCTGCCTTCGCAACAAATAATTGATGCCGAAAGCCAAGTCTCCGATAGGCCATTTTCCTAGGGTTTCTGAATACGTAAATCTAAGCGTCTCAGAGAGAGTGGAAATAGTCTCAAACCACGTGGCAGGCGCCTGAGCTGGCCTCCTCTGCGCGATCTTCCTCTTTGATTTACTTGATTTCATGTATTCTCGTCCCTCATCATCTTCTGCAGCCTTCACGTCATCCGAAGTCATTCTCCTAGCCAACACATAGTACAATAGCACCACCGCCCCCGCCGCTGTCGCCATTGTCGTCGCCGCCATCAAATCAGCTCAGAAGTTGGCTGATTCGCGACTTAACGGCCCTGTGTTGGTCTAATACTCGATTATTGTCCAAATTGTGACAGATTAACTGCAGATTTGATTAATGATTTGTTGTTTAGCAAAAGTTAAGGGAGTTGATTTGGAATATCTTGCACGAATACATGGAACCTGGAGAGAGAAAGTTGGGAACAGCAACAAGCAACGGAGAAGAGATGAGGAGAAACGAGTCGCGGAAATTACTTCCTTGAATACGTCTACGAAAGTTAACCGGAGAAAGGTTAACAAAATAAAGGATAAAAATTTCTTGTAAAAAAGTTGATACTTTCAAAAAAAGATCTTGTGTATTCATCCTTTTTCTTTTTTCTTCTACATTAGCGTCAAATCGTTTTTTCGTTTCATCCCTTTTCATCTCTATCTCTTATATTCACCCCCTTTAACCATTGTCTATTTAAAATAAATAAATATAGAGATAATAAGGTGTTGTTTGTTTTAGAAAAATAAATGTCTTATATCTTATTTCATGTTTTCGGAAGAAGATGTGGTTTAGAAATTCTTAAATCTGTGAAGGTCTGCGAAAAAAAGATGCAGTTTTTAGTTTCTCAAAATAAGCAAAAATAAGACATAATAAGGTCTTATGTCTGCGAAAAAACAAACAGCCTTATTAGAAACGTTTGCGGGCGCGCCACGTTTCTTTGAAAAAACAAACAAGCTTATCAGAAACGTCTGCGTGCCCGCAGATGTTTCTTTAAGATAAGACCTTATTTTAAAAAACAAACAAAGCCTAAGAGAGAGAAGAAGGATATCAGCGTGAGTTTCAACCGGCTAATACTCTCACTTTAAAGTTTGCGTGATCGGGGCGATGATGTTTCGCCTGGTCACCCTCCATCCCGTGGGATGGATGTGCTTGGCCTAAATTGGTGTTTTCAAGTTTGAGAGAAAGAAAAGAAAAAATGGTTATTTTATAATAATACTTTTATTTTTAAAATTATTTATTGTGATTAAGGGTAATTTCAAAAATTACAAAAACTTATAAAGATTTTTCTTTCCTTCCAATTCCTCACATTTTTTGGAGGAAAATTTAAGAGAGAAAATTAACGAAATTTTTCTTCCAAAGCATTTCTCTTTTCTCCTTAAAATAACTCGTGAACACAAAACTTTTTTCATTTCCTTTCAAATCCCTTCCTTTTTCTCTACAATAAAACTCACGAACACAACGCTAGATTGGAATACGAGTTGCTTACTCCCCTTTCTAATCACTTATTAAGATGTTATTTTTTTAAGATATTTGTTTATTTCTGATGTTTGCGAATGTATAGATATTTAAAGAATAAATTGTTTGTTTATGTAATGAGAAAAGAGCTTTGCAAATCTTTTTACATATATTTCCGGTAGAGGTGCATTATCCTCTTTTTTAAAAAAGACATTCTCACATGTATATCGGTAACTCACTCTCATATTTGATTTTAACTCAAAATATGAGTACTTAGTTGATCGAGTGTGGCGAACGGATCATTGTTTGACCCGTTCAACCACCGGGTCAACCCGGTAAAATACACACACATATAGACATACACACATATGTACATACATAGATACACATACTACATACACACATATATGAATGTATGTATTTATGCATATGTACGTACGTACATACACGCATATACATATGTACATACATACACACATATGGCATATATATATACATACATATACACACATACATGCATATCAAGTTGCGGCTTTTGTTAGTTTTGCATATATAATGTTGATATTTCATATCCGTCTTATGCACTTATTTACTTAATTATCATATAAAAGTAAAAAATTTAAAGAACCTTAAAACCGGGTGTTTAAAATCGAGTTGGTTTTGATAATTGTACTTGAATGCATGGATTTTCCTAGTGTGTTTATTAAAAAATTTACATTGTAACATGACATTCTTTCAAATTGTTTTTAAAGTTCAAAAAACAGTCTTCTTGTAACAGCCTGTAAACATTCAGTTCACATCTTTTTCTGCAGACATGAAACAGACAGAAACAGACATCAGACATTTTATCTCTGAAAAAACAAACATCACCTAAGAGTGAAAAGTCTATATACACATTTGAAATATAGGCTTGAAATTGCTAGAGAAAAATTAAAGAACAAGCTGAACTTTAATTCCTTAAGTGAAAGTTGTATCAATAACACATTTAAAATATATGTTTGAAATTGAAATTCTAAATATAGCTCTCCTTTAATAAATAGCCTCTGACAGTTGAGCTGTTTAAGCAAATAGCGAGATTGCGAATGAGTAAATGACATTTCCACAAAACTAGAACGAGGTTCCACACCCAAAACTACATGTCATTTCATATCAATACAAATACTTTGGCAAAAGTAATTAATTAGAAACATTGCTCTTGAAACACTAAGTAATGTAAACACTAAAACGGGCATCAACGGAAAATGTATGATTTATGAGTTGCCTTCACAATGTCGTAGCCTTCCTGCGATCAAGTCCTTAAAAGAGAGTAAATAGTAACATAAAGTTTAGCGAGCACACTCAAACTACACACCACGCTAAGTATATACACATCAATCACATATCCATGATCGCATACATCATTTCACATAATACCGAAATTGTGAACGGGCAAAGTTTCATTCTTTAGGTCATAGTTGACTACCTAAGCCATACAAGGGTTTCATATGTCTGGCTGTGCCTAAGTTGTGTTTTCACCACTATATAACATAACCCTTCACTTAATGCATAAACACATTAGTTACACTTTCATGTATAAGTAATATGCACATTTCACATTAATATAATGAGCAAGTTAGTGTAACATACCTGACTGCAGCACAAGCAAATATCAGCAACACGGTAAAAGTAGCCGAAAGATTCGTGTATACCGATAGTCACCTACAATTAAGGTTCCACATTTATTAATCATTAACTAGAGCTACATACCCTACTCACACTTACGCACTAGGAAAATTCCCAAAATCCTGACACTGTGTCACTTGGCGATTTGTTTCGAGTAAGATGCTTCACAAACCAGTCCTCGCTAGAACTTTGCAATTCAGACAACACACACACTTTGCGATCCTACTCCAGTTATACTTTACGATTAAGTTTCTTGAACCTAATCATGATCCACATTAATGTCTCATGGTGTACGATTTGGGCATGCGCCCCACTTTACGATTCAGTAACATAACACTTATGATTAGTTAGGATTGCATGGTTTGCAATTCAGTACTTGAGACTCATTTTGTGATTCAATTAGTTTACACATTGCGATCTAGTGCCTCTTGGCACTTTGAAATTTAGTGACCTTTGCCATTTTGCGATCGAGAGACAATGGGGAATCCTCTGAAGGACTCAACATTTGCAATTCTATCTAGTCCAATAACACATTGTGACTCATGTAAACCTAAACACAGTTTACGATTTAAGTACCAACTTCAACTTCACTATTCTATTACAAAGTTCACATTTGCGATTCAACCATCGATGTTACTTTTGCGATTTATGCATGTTTAACCACGGTTTGTGATTTAGCTTTATTTCACAATTCATAATATCCTAGTTGACCTAATTAAATCAAACCTCATTCAAATCTTATGTAATTCCAGAACTTCGAAAAATAAATAAAAGAATATTTTATTGAGAAAATGATAAATTATATTGGATTGTGGATTTAATTGTGAAATATATTAAAGAGTTTATGGGCTA
>JAUEJL010134560.1:0-11105 GCA_032274825.1 Drosophyllum lusitanicum | reverse complement strand
ACTTTAGGTGTATAACATGATCAATTATGCGTAATAAATATGTAAAAATCATAATATTGACGGATAAAAACATAGTTAAATCCGGAAATATCAGTAATTCTCATTGACTAATTAAGGCAATTTTCACAAATTTCAGTGACTAAATTCATACAAATTCATAGCAAAGAATTAGGGCATGTTAGGAATCTTCGACGAGGGTTGTTTCTTGCCCATGATGTTAGACATTTTACTAGCTTTTCACAATAGCATTCACTTGGAAGCTTTGGATTTGGGTTGGAGTTGTAGGACGATGATAAAGACATTCTCGCCACCTTCAAAAGCTCCAAATGAACAATCTTCTGGGGTTTTTGATAAAAAATGCTTGGAAAGGCATCCAATTAGGGTTTTTACCTGTTTACCAAGTAACATTTTAAGTACGGGGTATATTAACACGCTTTTAACAAGTTAAATGGTCATATGTGTAAATAAAACACTTTAAGTACCATATTAGAACATTAGGACAACTTTCATGCTATTACGCAACTTTAACCAAGTCTCGGTGGTTTTTTAATAGTTTCATATTTAGTCCTTTAATATTATTTTAATAATTTACTCTATACATTTATGTGTGTGTTTATGTATATATGTAGTATTTTATTCTAATACTTGTAATTATATTTTATTCTTATTATTACTATTTAAATTTTATATTTTTTAATCTATATCTAATATCGCATAGCAGCCCGTTAAAATTAGTGTAATAATACACTACTATACAGTATACACTAAGCTTAATTTCTTTTTGTTTACCATTTTTCAATGGTCAACATAATTTTTATTTTTTATTCGTATAAATATCTTTTTAATCTCAAATTTTTAATATATCTTATCTTTTTTTCTCCTTCTTATATTATCATTCACATAAGAATATACAATTTCCAAATATTAGTTGATAATGAGTTATCATTTTTAAGAGTTTGATTATATCCTAAATTGTGTAGATTATCTAATTAGGTATAAATAAGATATCAATCCTCATGTAATTAGGGTTAAGCAATTAGAAAAATCTCTCCCTCTTCCCTTCTTTATTTGAGTCGACTAAGAAAACCAAAACCAAAAGGTTTCGGTTTCAAGTTCGACACACGCAAGATACAATCAAAGTTTGGTTGTTCGGGGTTTGCTGATATGAGTTTGTGAATACGAGTTAGTTTTGACCGTTAAAAACCAGCATAAAATTGTATATTCATATATAAAGTAGTTAGTATTAGTGAACTGAGTAGAAAAAGAAAATAATTGCATTTAACGTCATAGGATGTCATTTGAGATAGAAAAATTTATTGAATGCACCTTGAAAATATAATATGTAGAGAATAATATAAGAGAAAAAAAAAGATAAGTTATGTAAATAAAGTTTGAGAATAAAGATATATCTATATGAATAGAAAAATAAAAAAAGAAAAATAATGATGACCATTGAAAAACGGTAAAAATAGAAAATTAAGCCGGAGATATAGCATATTACTAGTGTATTATAATACCAATTTTGAAAAGTTGTTGTGCAATAAAAGAGTATGACAATGCCTATTAAAGATAGTAAAATAAAATAATGATAGTAATAGTAAGAATAAAATATAATAATTAATGTTACACATATGTATATATATTAAATTATGAAAAGAAGGTTTAAAAAATATAATAATAAATATTACGCGCACGTACACACACAGTAAATTAGGGGTGAGCAGAAAAAACCAAAGCCGAATCAAAAACGGAAAAAACCAAACTAATATAACAACCGACGGTTTTGGTTTTCAAATTTTCAAAAACCGACTTTTTCGCTACGTTTGACTTTTTAAATTTTTAAAAACCGAAAAAACTGAACCGTTCCAAGGGGCAATATGACCTTCCCATTACACGTGTCCAAAAAATCAAATACCCTATGACCTTCCCATTACACAGCCGCCCTTCAGTTATATTAGGGTTCCCCCAAAGAGGCCTCACACTCATGATTCATATGTCCTTCATAGTTAAAGCTTCGTTTGGTCGTTGGACTACTCGATTGAGTTCACCTACATCACTTAATTTTGAGTCGACGAGTTCACTTCTTGTCGATTTTATCCATTTCCAGCTTAATATAAAAATCCATTTCTAGTTATTTATCTCGATTTTTAGGTTCTAGTTTTCTGAGTTATATATTGTTCATCTGGAGTTGGTTGTTCATCTCGATATTCAATTTTGCTAATCTGCTATTTATCGACTTACACTAAGTTTTGATTAGGTGGAACACATGTTGATGTTTTTAATGTAGCCTAAATCCTATAAAATTTCATAGCTTCATAATGATGGTTGTATGGCTTGAAATCTTGATGGTTAAAACAAAAAAGCTATAAAACCAAAATGAAAACCGAACCACTCCAGAACCGAACCACTCCAAATCCGAACAGTTTTGGTTTTGGCTTTCCAAAAACCAAAATTTTCGGTTTGGTTTCGGTTTTATGCCAACATCAACCAAACCGAACCGTGCTCACCCCTATAGTAAATTATTGAAAAAAAGATTAAAGAACTAAATGCGAAACTATTTGAAAACCATAAAGATTGAGTTTGTAATGTTATAAAAAGACAGAATTGTCATTTTGAAATTTTTAACTGTAACGGCGTTATTTTTAATATCTAAAGGACTAAGATTGTGACAAATTGTCAATTTGAGAGACAATCTCAGTAATTTTTAATTGAAAGGATTAAATAAGTGATTTTTAACAAACCACAAGGACCAAATGACTATATTTTGTGATGTTCAATATTTCAACATTTTGTTTAACCATCTTTGAATAGACTAGTATAGTTATTATCATATGTAGTAAAAGGCCAACGGCCACTTTAGCCAAATACCTATTCATGTGGGTATGAAGCAAACTTTCACTTCTTGGAATGATATTTCTTTATTGTTGTTGAACTATTACTTGCAGGAGAGCATAGTTATCAAAACTTGCAAGTATGCAATTGTTGTCAATGACAAATTTTTTATGAAAGTTTGTAGGAGGAGTAAATTCAGTAAATATTTAACAAAAATATTTGTCTTTTAACTATGTTGTTTGATTTATTTATGAAAACTTCAAAAACATTTTAAAAATCTTTGAAATTTATAAAATATTTTTTTGTTTTATTTTGTTTCAAATGTCTTTTAAAAAACAAGAAAAAAAATTCTTCCTATTTTGCTTTAAAATAACTATACAAAAAACTATTTTGGTCTATATCATTTTATGCGTATTGTGTTTAAATGGTTTTTTACTCTTGTGGTCTAGCGAAAACCAGATACCCCTACCCAAGAAGCTACCTAACTCATAGTAGTGAGAAAATGTCTATCATTCTGTAAAGAATGTTGTGGGAGAAGTTAAAAAATTATGAGTGTTGGGTATTGAGGGTGATAACTTTAAACTAGTTTAGCTATTATTTTGTGATGTTCAATATTTCAATATTTTTTTAATTGTTTTGTAATAAACTAGTTTAGCTATTATACTGTAAGTAGCAAAAGGCCATGGCCAATTTTTCCATATACCTAGTCATGTGGATATAAAGCAAACTTTCTCTTTATATATATAAGATTTAAGTACTGTCAAACTTAAATCATAAGCTTTCACAATTTATCCAGATTGTACTATGAGAATAGTGTGTGCAGTGTGTGTTCTACACTTTCTTACCACCACATTGTGTATATGTTAGCTTCATTTATCTTGATACTTGTGTTTTTGAAACCTTCACTTAATTCTTAGGTTTTCTATGTACAATTTTGTTGTTTTGGTTACATTTACATTTCACGGGCTAAAAGGTACATTTTGTGAAACTTAGGCTAAAACGGGGTAAACTATAGAATATCAGGAAATTCTAGAAATTTAGATTATAACATTGTGAAGAGTATGCTTAATAGTATTGTGATGCTACTTAAAGTTGTAACACACCTCAATCCTTGAAGATGATAAAAGATACAACCATATAAAATTGGATTTGTGGATCGCGTCATGATGGGACTAAGCTCTACAGATACAGGCTTAATCTAGGTCTAGAATTTGATATACCATGAATTTTACAATTTCTTTATTTTTCAGTTTTTTATATTCTAGAGTAACCTTAGAAGCACTGTTAAGGCAGTTTCAGATACGTACGATTTTCATACCAGAACCGAATCAATCAGTTCTACAGATTCAACCAGAAACCATAGAAAATGATTTTCAAAATCCAATCATAACACCTCCGTGTGAACCAGCGATATTCAACTTTATATCTTGAAGTACGTATTATACAGCTAGTTATCCCATATATACTCATATTTTCATTTACTAACGAAAGCTTATATATATATTTAAAGATGTAAATTAACATTACAATTTGGGCTTTAGTTAGAATCAGAAAACTAAGGACTAGAAGAAGTACGTTTAATTAACTAGGGTTAATTTGTGTCATAACCATTTTTGTCATAGATTTGTAGCAGTAAATCACTGTCAGGTACACATTAGCCCTTTTGTGTAGTCATCCTAACAACAAGACAAAACTTGCATATATTCATGTTCAACTCCATGAATGACTTCAAGTATATGCAAGATCATCCATCCGTCATTAACCTACTAGACACGATGCTATACATACATATATACATAGGATAAATATTAACATTTGAATTGGCATATATATTCACGTACAGTAGCAGTTTCAGAAATATTAATCAAATTAAAGTATCATAATTACGCAAACTTTAGTAGGGTTGCACTTAATTATACACAAGATAAACCGATTGAAAATTATCTTGTGAGATAAACATTCAAATGAAAACTGATTTTGATACAAGAACCATTTGTAACATCATATACGCAACTGTGAATTACATTCGAGCGAACCGTTAATAATAAGAATTATTTAATGAAGTTTTATTCGCTCAAAATATTCATCATTAATGATGGTATAGTGGTTTCTAATTTATTATTTTCAATTATTATATTATTAGCATTAGTAGTTATTAATTTAATAAAATAAAAAGAAGTCGGTAATATATTAATTAAGGTTCCCGAGAACGTCCGTCCCGACCGCAATAGAAGCAGGGCAGCAGGTACGATAAGAAATTAAGAATTTGGGTATTAATCTTTTTGGCAGAAGCAGATGCATCGAGGAACGACTGACAATTTTGGTATGTGTATTAATTTGACTTTACTCTTATTCATTCTAATCTCATTTAATGTTCTAAATATTCAATTTCATTCTAATTAATTTAAGACGCATTAATCAAGGCCTCGGGTACCGGGAAAAAACATTACTTAATTTATTTTATGTGAACGTACTTCTGTTATACATTAATTAATTTTTCAATCAGCCAGATTTTTAAGATTTAAATATATATTTATTTAATATTCTAGATTTTATGATAATTATAAGATGAAATTTAAAGCAATTTACTATCAAAACCTTTATTAATATATGAATGAATATTGTAGAATGGTTTATTTGCTAGTAAATTACTTGCATTGTTAAAGTTTCATGTACGTTTAGTGGCTAAATTATGAACAGTAGAACTTGAGTGATTGAAATTATAAATTTAGTGTTTAAATACCATAACCATTGACCCTTTGACTCGTTTGCGTCTTCTTGCTACCGCAACATTCAAGAAGAGAGAGAGAGAGAGCTTGTAGAAATCATAAATTTGGCTGAACTCTTGAAAACTAATGAGTGCATGTTTGATTAGAAACCAAATTAAGATGTTTTAGTAGTGAGTTTACCTTTGGAGCTTTGAATTGGATCAAAGTTGGCGCTTGGCAGATTTGAAAACCTTAATCAATTAAGTTCTAATCTTAATTTTTGGTTGAATTCAGTGTTCAATTATGTTCTATCAATCTCATTGTTGTGTATTTGAACTTTTAAGTCAAATGGGTCAATTTGGGGGCAAAATTCATGAGTTGGAGTTTAAATCCCTTAAGGTTATGTTATGAAGTAGTTTATATTGGTTTTAGGTCTATTTTGGTGCTCAAAAGAGTTCCTTAGAATCTGCATTTGAGTTATTGTTCTTTTCGTATCGAAATGGTCAAGTTCCAAATGCTATGTGCACCTAATCTGTTCACAGCCGCATCGCGGCGCGACATTTTCAAGACCAGGAAAATGGTCTTTGCCCTTGAGAAATTCGCGCCATGACATTTTGAGATTGCATCAATGTTTAAGTGCCTAAATTTCTAGAGCCTTCACAAGTGGCAACCGCAGTGCGATTAATTGTTCGTTGTGACGCGATCATCCCCTGTGCGTTGGAATTTTGTGTTTTGACCTCTTCAAGTGATATCTTCAATTAAATTTGAGATTCAATGATCATAAGTACTTAAGATTGAGTTTTTTAGCAAGATTAGTCATTGTTGAGCATAGTTAAGCTTAGAGCATCCATTTTGTCATATGTTATCAAAGATGATCTTGTGTAACTCTTGATTATAGGGTTGACCATCAAGTAAGCAATTTGTGGTATTGGTTGTGAACCTTATCACAACTTCCAGGTGAGTGTACTTTGTGGATACCCTGTTTTGTATAAGTTAATTAAGTCATAATATTTTTTATTTGGAAAATAAACTATGTGGGGATTGGTTTTGATCAATGGGTTCATGTGTTATCAAATGATTAATGACTTAAGATGATTATTATGATAGGTGCAATATGATGAACAATGCACATCGTTATGCCATGATTGACTATATGTGTTAGATGTCTAAATGCAAGAAGTTAATTTTAATCACTTGATGTGCTATGTAATTGCTTGGTATGCTTCTTGCCATGACTAGACATGTGTGGCTCAAGAGGCCTTTGGCGAACCGAACCGTGAGACGCACGTGTGGCTTGAGGATAAGAGGTGCAACTGCCGTGTTTGGATTGGGTAGCTCCATTATGACCATGTGGTTCAAGAACCTGACGAACAAATCGAACCATGTATACATAAGTGGACTTGGAGATCCCCCCGAGTTACAGTTAATGTCTGAGGTGGACTGCTTTGTGATTCCCCCATCGGGACGTATAGGAGATGTGAACTTTGTTGACCAGAGTTGGCTACTATAGAAGATATATTGTTCAATGGACTTGTCCTCCACATCCTTGTGTACTATTATTTATGTTACATTACATGATATGCCATTTGAGTATATGGATTATGATTATTTGTTTTCAAAGTTCAACTGGTTTATGGTACACTCACTAGCTATAAACTAACCTGTTTGATTTGAAATTGTTTGTATCCACAGAAGATGTGTAGCCGTGGCTCATTAGGCAAGTAGAAGCTTGTGAAACTGTTTTTGTTTATTGAAGACGTGTTTGAAGGCATCGTTTGTTTATGTTTATGTTTATGTTTAGTCTGTTAATGCTTGTGATACATATGATAAGTAACAATAACAACTCCCGAATACTTTATACGGGTGATGGAGTCGACTTTTGTATGTTTAATTAAAGTTATGACCATTGGAATGCTTAATTGAACAAAATGATTTGTATATAACATTTTCCGCTTCAGTTATAAAGGTTTTTAACCAATCATGTGTTGAAATATGTTTTTAAAAAATTAGATTTATTCCAAAAATCAGGATATTATAATATATATGAGAAAAAATATATTCCAACTAGAATAGACATATTGTTCATGAGATCACGTGCGGTGATCTGTAATATAAATTGTGTTGGAAATGTTTTGCAATTTAAATTTATTTTTTCTTTCTTGCCGTTTGTAATCATAAGTTGTATAATTAGTAAAATGTATGGATTTAGTGCATGTCTGTATAAATAAAGTTTGTGTGAAATAAGTAGTAATGTTATTTGTTTTATGTGTTTAATAGAGTGTATAAATAATTAAAAAAATAGAATCGATCATTGACTTAGCATGAAAAGTATATATGATCCTATAACTTATTTTGTTAGTTTATACTTTGTGAATTAATTAAAAGAACAAACCTAATGATTAATTATAAATTACAGAATATGTTTTTTCCTTAAACTCATTAAGTAAAAGTTAAAAACAACACCTAATACAGAAATAATTTTAGAAAGTTAGCCCTACATAAAAAAAATGTACACGTAAAGTTCTCTTACAGAAAGTGAGAACACCATCACCTACGTTACAAACCCATTAACAGCTTACAGCTCCAAAACTAGACAAAGGCATGAAAAACTCCACAACGGCAACGACAATAATACGTAATCTCGTTAAAAAAATAATATAGGGAATGTAAAATGCAGACAATCATACATCTACCTATAGGTCTGAGTCCGCTTCCAAATAAAATAAACTCCACAATGACCAACACCAAACCAAAGCATGGACCAAGTAAATACCTAAATAGAGATCAAATACGAACGCTCTGCTAACCACTTTTACTAATTTAAAAGAACCTTTAAAGCAGGTCCGGCTTATAAGTTATATCACATGTGCAACTGTTCAGGGCTCATAACAAAACAGGTGTGTGTGTGTGTGTGTGTGTAAACCCAACTAATTTTATGAGGACAAAGTAAAAAGGGAAGGAGTCTAGCAGGAAAGCCAACCGAGGGAGTATGCAGTTAATAATAAAATCACATTGGATAAAAAAACTAAAAGATCAAAAGTTGCATCTCAAAATCATTCTCTACTTTTAATCATACATTTAGAATTAGTGTAATTCTAAAGATCAGAAGTTGCATCTAAAAATGTTAATAATGAAAATAGGTGTATGTTACAAGTTATCAAGTATTAAACAAATATTGAAGCAATCACATAATGATTATATATTGGTAGCATGTATGTATGCGTACGTATGAGAGAAATCAAGAACACAGTTTATAAATTTTGACTGCTTTATAATTTAGGATTTACAAATTAGTATTTATACATTTACAGTACTTACATAAAATACCCTAAATTATAACCAATGTCATATGTACTAACAAACTTTACTAAAATAGATTGAATACAACTTTAGGGACCTAACATTCTCCCCATATGACTAATATCATATGTACTAACGTATAAACATCACTAAAATATATTGGACATAACTTAAGGACTTAACAATAGGGAAAACTGTTTGGCCAGTTTCCCACCATGCAGACGACATTGATCCAATCTAGATATATCAGACTTTCGATATCATTTAATATACTAAGTGTTTCTTAATTTTCTTTGAAGGTTTATTACATACATGTGAATGTTGCATATGTATTTGACTATACTTTTATTAATTATTACTACTATTATGGCCCCCTTAAAAATAAATGGATGTACGTACCGGCCCTAGCTTTTAACACCAATCAAAGATCCGATGATAGCAAATGTTTTCAATAGCATTAATTTTTAAAGAAGCCTAGCTGCGTACGACCCAATCGCTGACTCCGAAGTTAGATATATTATGCTTCATAATAAAATTCTTTGAGTGTTTTTGGACGGAGTGATGGCAATACCAAAACTCCTTATTTAAAAATCTCTTTCTTGCTGTTCAAAAAAAAGATATATTATGCTTCCACTTCAGACACTTTACCACTATATATATATACTAGCATAGTACCCGCACAATGTGGCGGCTGAAAATAATTCATACTCCATAGCATGTTCGGTTTTATTAATGTAAGACTAATATTCACTTATTATAAAGACATCGAACAATTTTCTTTCGCAATATATCTATTTTCTTTTTTCGGTTAATTTCCATTTCTTTTATTTCTCTTTTCTTTATAACTTTTTTATTAATTTTTAAAATAAATTTTTAAAAACAATAAAAAGAGAAACAAAAAGAATATTAAATATACTATAAATTAAACATTTTGTTTTGATTACGCGAGTCATTTAAAATATCCGAAAATGTCTATAAATTTATGTTACATGTTATTAGGTTTATAAGTTTTAGCTATATGTATTTTCTAGTACTTAAATTAAAATATGTATTATATGATAAAATATTTAAATTATTATTTTTATGAAGATCCTTTTTATTTTATTTATAATTTGTATTTAATATTATATAGGTTAAAAATTAATTTGTATTGACATGACTTTTTTAAATATTATTTATTATGGAAGGTTTAGTTATAAAAATGGCAATTAAGAATTTTAAATAACTCCATATAATGATTTCCTTATTGGTTTAAATAAGGATAAATTAGTAATTTTAAATTACTTAAAATTAAGAGATTACAATGACCTAAATGTTTTATAGTATAGTATATATATATATATATATATATATATATATATACTAGTAAAGTTTTTAAGATGTGCTACGCACAGCCCACAATGTTTTATGTTGATTTTTTAAAAATGGCTACGTGATTTTGTGAAAACAATACCAAATAAACTCCATTTGATGGCAGTGCACAAAACAATAAGATTATTTATTATGATAAAAACCGAATTTTGGTATACAATAACATGTAAAAATGTGCAGGTCAATTGATGGTAGTGAATATTGAATCGAAAATGTTCGTTTGCTATAAGAAATATAATCACGTCAGTTATCAACAAATTTGTTCTATTTTACTTGTGGATCTTTATTTTAGGTGTATCTTTTGGTATATATTTGAAGGGGATAAGATATATGCTTCTACTACTACCTATCTTAGGTACTTCCATATACACAAACACTTTAAATAAGGGGTATGTTAGCCATTTTATCATTTACTCATTTAAGTATTTGTGAGTGTGAAAATACTATCATAGGTGTTTGTAGCTTCGCTCATCATTTTTCCCATATTTGTAAGGGTTATTCAATAATTTGTATCTATATATCTACCGAAAGGGTACACAACTTATTAAATAGATTAACTTTAAATAAATTAGATTTGAACTTACATTTTCATCTGCCCTTAGATTTGAAATTACATTTTCGTCTGCTTCTTTGAGTTCTACAGCTGTATATGAAATTAACTTTTCAACATGTGGAGTACATATATTTGCACGAATACTTGTCATTCCATCATCAATGCGAAACTTTATCCAATATCTATTAAATCCATTAATGAGTGGAAATCATATATGAGAGGAAACTAAGTTTCTTACAGTTGGGCACAAAGTAACAAATTTGTATATATTTTTCCTCCGGCTATTGAACTAAAACAAAGTACCAATTTTCACAAAATAGAACATTGGCTCAATTAAACTA
>JAUEJL010134549.1:0-11105 GCA_032274825.1 Drosophyllum lusitanicum | reverse complement strand
ATATATATTTTATTCAATTTATTAATCTATTACACATACCACGTCAGCATGCGTCTAGGCCATTTGTGAGGATGTTACATCAAGGTTCAATCGAAAACCATAACTGGGGACTCAAGCCTACGACGAATCAACCCAGAACGTAAATCATGTTTTACAATTCACATGGATGAATCCAAATCACCACAACCCAGTTCTATCATCTTGAATCATCAATCATCTTAAAAACTTAGTTTTAATTTATGTTTCTTATACCAAAATCATCATAAACATGTAACTAACATATCTTAATCATTAGTTTCATCTTTTGACATCATTTGATCAACCAATTTCATCATTTTCAATTCGGACCCGTCAAACTCCCCATAGTCGAGGGTTTCAAATATCAAACCCAACAATTCATCATCTAAACTAAACATTAACACACTAGAAATGCTAGAAACTTATGTGTGATCGATTAGCAACAAAATCTTGAAGAGTCCTTCACACCAATCCAATCTCTCTCGGTTCTCTCCCTCGTCGCTTCAAACACACACATGATTAGCAATTGGAAAGTTTTAACTCTCCACTAACCTTAATTATCCTTTAATAAAATTTGGTTATTAGCCCTTAAGTTTGATCCTCTTTACATAATCACCACTAACTTTCCAATTCCCTCCAAACATATCAAAAGTGAGGATAACTTCCGATAAAACTAAATACTCTCCCAAACATCTCTTATTAATTATTTCATTAATACATCTCATAATACAATTCCTTACAAAATAATTATTCAAATTTTTGGATCGTTACAGGGTACCCGTTTAAAGGTAATTAGATTAGGAAAAATCATTGATCTTTAATTATAAAATCTTTAAAATTTATAATAAATACTATCTCTATTACTACATGACACCATGTGAAAGCCTCGTATACACGTATATTAAGGAACAATTCTATCAAAAAACCTCTCACTATTAATCATCTTCTCCAACTTTAATATCATCCTTAATGAATCTCTCCCTTTCGAAATGTAACAATAGAGAAAATTGTCAAATTTATCTACTTTTTATATGTACTGTATTTTAGGACCTGGCATATTGTTAGGGTTCTTTTTCTAAGAAAATACAAACTATTCATAAAAATGATATAATAAAAAAAGTGTAAATTAGATTTTTGGTCCATATGGCTTAGGCATCATTCTGGATTTGATCCACGTGGTTTAACAATTACAAGTGGTTCCTCTCGATCCAAAGCTATTGCATAAATGGTCTCTGGTCAATCTCTAGAAAAACGAAAAGACCCTTTTATTTGTTTTTTTGGAACGGCAGAACACACACACATTCTAATCTACTCCTAATTCTACACATTTTCTAAATTTACACGTTTTTGTCCACGATGAGACTCGAACCCTTGACCTTTAGGTCACACCAAAGTGCCAAAGCACTTACCACTAGGCTACAACCCAAGTGGCAACCCTTTTACTTGTTAATGTAATCCTTTCTTAACTTTTATTAATTTTAAAGTGTTAATTAATACCTGCTTATTGATAACAAATAATTAAATAAATATACAAAATGCTAATTATTGTTTATTTGTTATTAATAAATAGTTAAACCACCCTATATTAATCAAAACTATAACACAACTGGAAACTATCCGACACCAGAAAACCACTATACATAGACCAAGATCACTAAAAAGTCATGTATAAGTAGGAAGAATAAAACTAACCTTAAATTTGAGTGTACAATTTGAAACAAAAATCGAAATCAAAACCCCAAATATCAAAATTAGAACCAAAATCAAACGAGAACCACACATAGATCTAGGCTTTAGGGTAGAAGAAATTAGACACGAGACTCAAATCTGAAATGTGGGAGATGGTTTGTGATGACTTGTTTAAGCGGTGGCTAAGTTTTGCTTCAGCGGTGGCTTGCTATGGAAAAATAGAGAGGGAGAATGGATGTAGGAGATGGCTTAGTAATAACTTCGGATCGAAGCGATCAAACTCGTAATTTTTAAATTACAGAGATAAAATTCATAATTTAACCTAAATTACAGACATAAAAAATGTAATTCACTCTAAATAAAATTAATGAACAAATAATGAAAGAAATGGAAACATCAATGATAATATAATTTTTATTTGCCATGAAATGATTTAAACATAGTTTGTTATGGAGTAACATAGTGTTTGGAAGAAATTTACAAGAGAGAACTTAAGAGAAAAAAATGAGAGGGAGGAAAAAAAAATTCTCAATGTGTTCCAACTTCCAAGTATAAAAAAATGAAACAAAAAGAAAAATATAAAGTGTTTTTTTTTTCAAATTAGAAAAACAAATGATGAACATTTTATTTTTCAAATTTTTTTCTTTTAAAAACTAGAATCCGGATCAAAATGCATATATTTTTTGTTATAGAGTGATAAAAAATATAATATGCTCTTCAAAGTTATGAATTCAAATCGAAATTTTTTTTTTTAAGAATATAACTAAGGTGTACATGTATTTTACGTTCCAATTCTTTTCCCAAATTAAGATTTTCCCTTATTGAGTGTGTTTGAATTGTCATAAATAATCCCTCCCATATCCATCTTAGGGACCCAAAAGTAGGGTTATAAACGAATCAAACATTCATGAGCCGTTTGTGAAATCGTATGACGGGAAGTTCGTTTATATTTGTTTATTTAATAAATGAATGAACATAATATAGATTTATCATTCGTTTAATTAAACGAACGAATACGGACAAATGTCTCATTCTTTCATTTATGTTCGTCAACGTTCGTTTATCCGTTAGTTTATATATATGTGTGTGTATAGATTGTTTATTTGTGTTTAATAATGTTGGATTTGTATTATAGTGTGTTTTTCTCCGTTTAGATTCATTTATCATTTAAATGAACGAACAAAAATATATACGAACTAATCAATCTTTTAAACAGTTTAATATATGAATTCATTCGTTTATCGCTCATCCTTGTTTATTTTATTTACTAAAGTTATACAAACGAATATAAAAAAAATCCGTTTATGTTCGTTATTTGTTCGGCTAACTTTTAATGAATATTCGTTTATATCGGTACTCAAAAGAATGAGGTAGGAGGGAAGGGTGCGAACTGCGAAGTGTGACGCGGCCACACCTGCCTGCCTAGCATTTGTATTTATATTTCACCAAACCAGAAGAGCTGAAAAACAAAACCCCCAAAAGCAAAGCAAACCAAATGGCATTCTCCTCCACCAATTCAACTTACAGAACCACCGCCATTGCTCATCCATCTTCTTCGCCTTTTCCCTCACCCTATCCTTCACAATTGTCCCTCTCATTCAACAAAATTACGTCCTCTTCACCCAAATCGTACTCAATTTCTTGTGTCATGACTAAACAATCATCAGGGGAGGAGAAGGCGGCGGCATCAGCATTAGCAGCTGCTCCTCATGATCAAACGGCGCTCCTCCTCCGCCCTGATTCTCTTGGCCGGTTTGGTAAGTATGGTGGAAAGTATGTTCCTGAAACCCTAATGTACGCTCTCTCCCAACTTGAAACCGCATTTCGAGCCCTCGCCACCGACCATGATTTCCAGGTTATTCGTTTTCAATAAATTTCACTGTTTTATTTTTTAAAATTATCTTGAAGTGAGTTTGTGCCTTTTTTTTTTTTTAAATTAATATCAGTTACTATCAACTTAAATGACCATAGGAGTAGTTTATCAAGGGCAAATTCACAAAATGTGTAGTCAGAATGTAATGCTACACAATTAACATCATGGCTATTTACAGTGGTCTTGTGTAACGAGCTGAATGTTACAATATAATTATGTGTTCAAGTTGGATGTAGTAGCAATTCAAGTAAAAACCGGAAACACAAGTTTCAAATCCTTGTGTTATAGTTAATGTTTAGTTTCAATTCAGTTCTGTGAATGATCTTATATTATGTGTTATGTGTATATCTAAATGCTAACCTTTTGCAAGGATTGATGCAAGTGCAGAAGGAGTTAGATGGAATACTTAGGGATTATGTTGGTAGGGAAAGCCCTCTTTATTTTGCTGAACGACTTACAGAACACTATAAACGCCCCAATGGTGAAGGACCAGAAATATACCTTAAAAGGGAAGATCTTAACCATACAGGGGCACATAAGATCAACAACGCTGTTGCCCAGGCTTTGCTGGCCAAGAAGTTAGGTAAAGAACGCATCATTGCAGAAACCGGGGCTGGGCAGCATGGAGTGGCAACTGCCACTGTATGTGCCCGCTTTGGGTTGCAATGTATTATTTATATGGGTGCTCAAGATATGGAAAGACAGGCGCTTAATGTGTTCAGAATGAAGCTACTTGGAGCAGAGGTTTGATTATGCTTATAACTATAATTTTCTGATTATTTAGGTTCAAGACAATCAGTTTTAGATTATTATGTAAGGAGTTGCATAAGAAATTTGATTATATATAAAATTACATGCTATCCCAGTATCCCTAACTTAAGCAACTATCCTATTATGTGATTCTGATTTTGATTTGTTGAATCTCAATAAGCACTTCGAAAACGCATAGTGTAATGCCTAACAATGTGTCTTGTCGTCTAACTTCTATCCTGTACATTTTTATTCATTTACGTAAGTATGTATCTATGCACACACACATATGACTCAAATACTTAAGATATAACTAGAGGTTGCAATTGGTAACATGTCATTTCGTAGGAATGGGTCACAATAGGCTGATCTGGCTAGGTTGAAATACCAATTCTTGTTAGTCTGTTTTCCAATATTTTAAAAAATAACTAATGTGTTAATTATGATTGCAAAAAAATTATTATAATAATGATCTAAATTTATATTTTGAATAAAACGATTTAAGAGGTTGTATGCATTAAAAAATGAACTTTGAGCGACTAGCAACCCATTTTAACTTAACTTTTTTTATTTAACCTATTTGAAATAAAACATGTCCCAGACAGACCCTTTTGTTAGTACTTGGGTCAGATTGTCACCACTTAACATCACTCAATTGCGGCTTATAGCTTCCATGGGAATTTCACTTTCTTCCCAAATTTTAGGACGCCATTCCTTTAACAGCTTGGGTGAAAAATGTTCACTAACCTTGTGCTATTTTATCTCATTGCCAACATTGGGCCATTAGATACTAAGTTTGCATGACTATGTGCTTAGTCAAGTCACACTAGCTAACACCAAGGTATGTTGATTGTTTTAAACCAGACATATTATTGTCAATTTAGATGTAGATTACATATTATCTATAGATATGTGTGTTTATTTACATATATAGGGTACATCTTGTTTTTTTAATCTTTAACAAAATTATTTACATCACGTAGTTTAGAGCAGTTCATTCTGGGACAGCGACATTGAAGGATGCTACATCAGAAGCCATAAGGGACTGGGTAACCAATGTTGAAACGACCCATTACATTTTGGGTTCGGTTGCCGGGCCACATCCTTACCCCATGATGGTACGCGAGTTCCATGCAGTAATTGGTAAAGAAACAAGAAAACAAGCATTGGACAAATGGGGTGGAAAGCCAGATGTTTTGGTTGCGTGTGTCGGTGGTGGGTCAAATGCCATGGGTCTGTTTCATGAGTTTGTTGATGATAAAGATGTAAGATTGATTGGTGTTGAGGCTGCGGGTTTTGGAGTAGACAGTGGAAAGCATGCAGCCACCTTAACAAAAGGAGAGGTTGGGGTGTTGCATGGTGCTATGAGCTATTTGTTACAGGATGATGATGGACAGATAATTGAGCCACATTCTATTAGTGCAGGGTATAACAAACAAATTTTACTTCCTGATAGCGTTTTCAGCCCCTTAACTTCTGGTTCTCTTTATTTTGTAGGTTGGATTACCCTGGTGTTGGACCTGAGCACAGCTTTCTGAAGGATATAGGCCGTGCGGAATATTATAGTATCACTGATGAAGAGGCATTGGAAGGTAACGAAGTCTGAAATTTTATTGTCAATATGTGAATTTCTTATAAATAGAGGTGGTGAATTGGGTTGGCTGTGCAATTGCTAAGAACAGGGAAATTTGACATTTTTGTCCACTTGACCCTGCATTTTTATAAAGATAATGTGTTTCAACACCAATTTTCAGAAACCAACTTCTTTTATCTTTTAAGAAGTTGGATATATTCAACCGTAACCCACTTTTGTCTCTTCCAAGACCATCTTTAAATTAATATATTTGAAATAATGTATGCATACAGCCTTTAAGAGACTATCTAGACTAGAGGGCATAATCCCAGCTCTGGAAACATCCCATGCACTGGCTTATCTGGAGAAATTGTGCCCCACCCTAACAAATGGAACCAAGGTTGTTCTTAACTGCAGCGGGAGAGGAGACAAAGACGTTCATACCGCGATTAAACACTTGCAGGTTTGATGTGAAGAATCTGACCTCCAAAATAGTTCGATATTTCAGGAAACATTATTACTTTTGTAGATGTTTTTCTTTTCTTTCGGTAACAGAGTTATCATGTATACATTTAGAGAATAAAAGTTTTCTTAAACAAGTTGTTATGTTGGTTTTTGCCTTGTAGCCTCAAAAATATGAAGTTATAAACCGTGGAATTAGAATTTGCTCTCTTCTTAACCAATATCTGGATTGTTGATATTGCACGTGTTTGTTTGTTTACTCCCTAAATGAGATTGGGAGGTCATCTCTCCACGGGAAAAAAATATTTCTACCAAAAACGTGCAGACTTATAACATGTTTACGTACATACAATAGAAAGAAAAAAATACACGTCGAATTTCTTACATATATAAAGAAAATGCAACGGAGTTGTATTATGTAGATGATGCTCATCTTGGCCTTTTATTCAAAGAACAAAGATATCGGGTTCACTATTACATGCATCTACTTGCCATTTCATTATTATCATCTTTATTATCTACAAAATGAAAAGCTTTTGCCTCTTTTTTATGGTACAAAAGTACAAACAAAAAACTCTTTTTCTTCATCCAACCTTATTGCTTCGCCTGCGAAAGAAAACAAGATGATTTAAACATCTGATATAACAAGCGGCTTTGATATATTCGTAACTTTGACATACTAAGAAAAGGTTAGAATGCGAGTTAATCGTGTAACATGTAATGATGCCAATAATCAATGACTTCTGCATGCTAGAAAAGGTCACACGAACCTAATTCTATTTTCACCCATATACAGCTCATTTATCATAATGAAGCCTGGTTACTGGTCATATTAGATAACTTGGACACTTGATGTGTCGGTAACTTTGACTAGATTAACTCTATTTAGGCATGGATTGGAAACTAAAGGAGCCGGTTACCTTACAGAATTACCTAAGTGAGAACTTTATGGAAGTTTGAATTTTTATTTGAAAAATTCTATTCTACCAACTTAGCTATATCCCCCCGAGCCAAGTGGAGCATGGATGAAGGAATTTCTTCTATTCATTTCCCTGGCGCAGCTGGGCCACTCCTACTTTATTATCTTACATACTCAATTATTGACATGTGTTTTTAGTAGAAGCGGATCCCGGGGGTGCGAGAGGACTATCTAATGGCCGTTTTCGAAACAACCTTCTAACCAACCCTTGACTGATGCCCCTAGGACCCTTGACCTCCCATATAGGAGGCAAAAGGACAATCTAGTGGATCACTATTCACTAAGGCGATGGTTAATGACATATGTAATGAACTAATTCTCTTCATGTTATCCCTTGATTTTAACACTTGTCTTGATCAAATGGGTAGGAGGATAAGAATATTTAGTAGGAGAATATAGAACTGCTCTTCTTATTTAGGTGACAAAGCCATCTTACCAAAAATGGAAATCAACAACAAAGTTGGTTAATTTCTCAATTGGAATAACCCATATAGAAAATGCAGAAAACTACAGATTTATCACAATAAACTACAAAACTCTTTTGTTTTTACTCCCAAACATCAATATCAAGAGGCAATTTGCTGCATATGTGGTCCAAAATAACACGAACCATTGAACTAGTGGACAAATATTTGCTGTGGTGAGCACAATTGAAAGCCAATCAGTATACTAAGACACAGAAATTACCTGAGAATACAAGAAAGTTCCAAGGACAGCAATTGCAGCTCCAAGAGCGTTGACTGGCTGGACAGGTGTACGGAAGATGATGATGGATGAGACGATGACAGATATACGCTTCATTGTGTTTCCAATGCTAAATGTCAAAGGCGAGATTTCGTCAAGTGACATGTAGGAGACTTGATTGTACAAGTGGTAGAAGATACTTTGGGCCGCCACCCACCTACCATAGAAAATTACAAATATTCATATGTAAATCATTACAAATACAATTTTTTAAGCATTCAGCCAACAATAAGTATTAAGAACGATTGTGGATGTTAACATCGACATACATGTATGTTTTTGAGAATCATACCGACAAGATTATAGAAGTTACTGAAATAGCCACACACAAAGAATGTCATGGAAAGAAACAGGGATTTCAAGATTGAAGCTTGTAGGCCAATCTATATTTTGAAGAAATATCAGAGAATTTGAAGGGGATGTTGGGATGTGCTTTAAAGGCAAATTGGTATGGAGTATTCAGGTAAAAGTGATTTAAGATTATATATTTTATTAGTGATTAGGGTCACAATTATTTTATTATTTAGGGTCGAAATAATCGTATATCAGAAGCAGCATGTAAGAAGTTGTAAGAAAACCAATTATTAAGATAAATATACATATCTTTAGATTTAAACAATTGATTATTCAAGTCATGATGATCAGTTTCAGAATGCACATCCAAACAACCCTAATTGATGGATGTATGGGCCAATTAAGATGTTCTTTGCATTTCATACTATGTGCAAAAGAGCCTATCGACCACAATCTTTGTGAAGTTGCAGGATCGTTTAGTAACCTTTTGTATCCTATGTGTTCCTCGTGGAAAAACAAAGGTGCACTATAAATATAATGCATACATGCATGTGCCCAAAAGAGTATTTCGACAAATAATAGTAGTTACAATGCACAAAAGGGGCATATAAGTTTCTTCTTGGGAAGACCTGAAGTAACAAAAATAGGTGATCTGAGCTTCAAAATAACACTTAGAATTTAGAAAACAAACTAAAATTGACCAAAAGAGTAGGTAGATGTCATGTGAATTACCAAATGAAATGGGGTCCAATTTCAGTGATGGCTTTCTGCCATCCAACTGCCCATAGCTGTGGACCCTCCACAGCAATTGCAAATGGAGTAAGAATCAAGAGAGAAAGCAATGATAAACAAGCATAATAATTCATCCCACTAACAGACTTCCCCTTCATGCCTCTTTTTGAAAATATGTTCCTAAACACAAAGGCCAAATTGGAAATCATTGCTCCCATGAATCCTGATAATCAGAACGCAAAACCAAGTCAAGATAGAAAGCAATGATATACAAATAGTATTTCCTTTTTGCCAACAAATTCATCCTAAAATAGATAATAAATTTTAGAATTTGTGATTACCAGTCATGTTGAAGTTGAGTTCAGTAAGAGCAGCTAGACCACAACCACCGATAATCGGTACAAGAGACAAGTAAACCGGCATAGGGAACGTTTCGCCCAAAATGAACCTTGAAACCAACACACTAAAAGCAGGCTCACCACTCTTGATTATGTGAGTAAAAGAAACAGCAACCTTTGACATACTCACAGTTGCTGCTACATGACCAATTGTATGAGCCAATGCAACCTAAAACACATGAAAAATCAAGATTATTATAAACATAACAAAAAAAAAAAAAAAATCAAAATCTCATATAGGAAATCAATAAATACACAAAACCCAGATAGATCAACATGTAAATGACAAAACTAAACCCTAAAAAACCCCTAAATGCTTACAGGGAACAAGGATTTCCAGAAGTCAAGATCAGTATTGGGTGCTTCAGCAACTTTTGTAGCCCAAGAGATTAACATGATGAGAGATCCAGCAGCAAGCGACAAAGTTGATGTCAACCATGGAAACGGGAAAGCGTTTAAAACCTTTTTATTATAAATATTAAAAATCACATTCAAAAACCACCATGTTGCGAAATAGAAACCAATTTTCACTTTTCTAGCTGCTTCAGCTTTCGCAACAAGTCCTTCTCCTTCGGATTGATCAGCATCGTATGCTTTGCAGGTGAACGACGATTTCAACAATTTGCTTTTGGATTGTACTTTCGATGACCCAAAATTCTCAATTGAAGAAATATGTAAAGGTTTTGAAAGAGAAACAGAAGAAAAATTGGGAAATTTGAGCATAGAAACCGATGGTGAAACCGATAATTGCACAAGGGGGTTCCTCCGGTGACTAATAACATCGGAATCACAGCCCAGTAACTGAGACTGCTTCAAAGAACACATCATCATGTAGGATCGATCAAGAACAAAGAATTTGTATGAAGTATAAACCCCTTGTAAGATCAAGTGTGGGTTTGACTGAAAAACTGAGAAATCGAAAATATGTTTATGAAAGTTTTGATCTTTGGTGGGGTTTGGTGCAATGTTGAATGGGGAGAAGATGTAAATTGGAAATCAAACCCACCGAACAATTCATGTGTTGATAGTATAAGGATCTGTGACGACTTTTGATCGAATAAAATATTTTGGTGTTAATTTATTACTAGGGTGGTGGAAGGAAAATTGAAGGGCGGTCTTTAAAGGCTTGCTGATTCCTCCAAGACTACGCTTTTCTTAATTCAACAATGTCCTATAAGTGTCTGCCACGTGTATATCTTATTAGATAAATTTTCCAAATACACATAGAAATTATTGGTTTTTATAGTAATTTTCAAAATCAATAAAATAAGAAAAAATATACAATTATGTTTAATGAATTATTAAACTAACAATTACTATAAATTAGTTTTTGACAATATGTCTGTTTTCAAGAATGTAAGAGTATGGTGTTTACGGAATGCGGTATTAGTAAATAGTTTCTTTTAACAATATAACTGTTTTATTTCTTCTTTTTCAATTTTCTTTATTTCTCTTTTTTCTTATCAACTATTTTATTGGTTTTTAACATAATTTTAAATAACAATAAAATAAGAAAATATATATATATATATATATATCTTACTCCTATATAATGCATCTACCACCTAAAAAACTCTTAATTTTAAGAAGAGT